>WNWK01016745.1:0-44139 GCA_009830355.1 Cherax destructor
GGCCCCCCAGTGATCATATGGTTTTAACCGAATACAGTAGAGTTACAGGTGGGGGGGAGGCAGATGGGCCAGAAGAATGAAGCCAAACTAAAAAAAAGGGGACTACGCTGGCATGAAGAATTTCAAACAGGGTTCAGTGGGACAGAGAACTGGAAGGAAAATCATAAACGAGATGAGGGAAATATGTGACAATAAAAAGGGAAGCTGGGGAGAGGTTTGTCCCCAAAGGGGAAACAGAAACAACGAAAAACCCGGATGACCCCGTGGTTACAAAGGTGCAGGATCCCAAAACCAAGTGTGCTAGGGAATGGAAGAAGTAAAAAAGCAAAGGACCCGGGAAAAATAAGGGAGCAGTCGTAGAGCCAGAAATGAATATGCACAGGTAAAAAGGAGGCCCAACGACAGTATGAAAATGACATGCAACAAAAAATCTGACCCAAGCTGTTGCAGTAAATCAGAAGGAGAACAAAAGTCAAGGACCAGGTGATCAGGCTGGGGAAGGAAGGCGGAAGGTCCAAGAAATGACCGTGAAGTGTGTGGAGCTCAACATGAGATTAAAAGGGTGTTCACAGAGGAATAAAGGCCCCCCAGAAAGGAGGGGGGGAGTACACCATCAGGTGCTGGACACAATACACACAACTGAGGAAAGTGAAGAGGCTACTAAGCAGCTGGATACCTCCGGAACAAGGGGACACATTTTAAAAGTTGAAACTCAGATGAATCAAAAGGATGTTGGAAGTATTTCTTCAGTCACAGAGTGGTCGGAAGTGGAATAGTTTGAGAAGCGATGTAGTGGAGGCAGGTTCCATACATAGCTTTAAGAAGAGGTATGATAAAGCTCATGGAGCAGGGGCGTGACCCAGTAGCGGCCAGTGAAGAGGCGGGGCCAGGGGGCTATGACTCGACCCTGAAACCACAACTAGGTGAGTACAACTAGGTAGTACACACGACGAGGATCAGGCAGAACTACAAAGGGATCTGGACAGACTGCAAGCCTGGTCCAGCAATTGGCTCCTGGAGTTCACCCCACCAAGTGCAAAGTCATGAAGATTGGGGAAGGACAAAGAAGACCGCAGACAGAGTACAGTCTAGGGGGCCAGATACTACAAACCTCAATCAAAAAAAAAGATCTTGGGGTGATATAACACCAGGCACATCTCCTGAGGCACACATCAACCAAATAACTGCTGCAGCATATGGAGTCTAGCTAACCTAAGAACAGCATTCCGACATCTTAATAAAGAATCGTTCAGGACCCTGTACACTGTGTACGTTAGGCCCATACTGGAGTATGCAGCACCAGTTTGGAACCCACACCTAGCTAAGCACGTAAAAAGCTAGAGAGAGTGCAAGGTTTGCAACAAGACTAGTCCCAGAGCTAAGAGGGTATGTCTTACGAGGAGAGATTAAGGGAAATCGACCTGACGACACTGGAGGACAGGAGAGATAGGGGGCATGATAACGACATATAAGATACTGAGAGGAATTGACAAGGTGGACAAAGACAGAATGTTCCAGAGATGAGACACAGCAACAAGGGGACACAGTTGGAAGTTAAAGACTCAGATGAATCACAAGGATGTTAGGAAGTATTTCTTCAGTCATAGAGTGGTCGGGAAGTGGAATAGTTTGGGAAGCGATGTAGTAGAGGCAGGTTCCATACATAGCTTTAAGAAGAGGTATGATAAAGCTCATGGCGCAGGGAGAGTGACCCGGTAGCGGCCAGTGAAAGGCGGGGCCAGGAGCTGTGATTCGACCCCTGCAACCACAACTGGGTGAGTACAACTAGGTGAGTACACACACTCTCACACACACACACACACACAGGAATCTCAACAGTCATTCTGGGCACTTTACCAACACATGTTTGGCCCATCTTGGAGGATACAGAACCAACATGAAATCTGGAAAAGCATGTTAAGAAACTGGACTAAGTGCAGTGTATGCAACAAGGCTAGTTCCAGAACAAGAAGAGTATGTGCAACGAGGACAGGGTAATTGCATTATATATAACGAAACTGAAAGACAGAATGATCACGAATACGTGATAAGTGGGTGGAATGAAAGGGGGCAAGGCAGCTGGGATTGATGGGGTAACGATAAAATGTTTAAACAGGTGGGGATATAGTTCTGGAGTGGTTGGTGATTTATATTTATTAAATGTATGGAAGAGGATCCCTTTACCTTTGTATAAAAGGTAAAGGGGACAAAAGAGTGGAAAAAAAAAATAATGGAAAAGTCTTTGATTATACATGTTGTGTATGGAGAGTTATTATTGAAAGAATTAAAGTAAGACGGAGAATGGGATAGCAGATGAACAAGGAGGCTTTATAAAGGATAAAGAGGTTTTTGTGGCATTTATGGATTTGGAGTTTTAAAGGCGTATGAAAGGGTTGACAGGGGGGCAATGGGGCAGATGATGCAAATGTATGAAATATGGGTAGGTTACTGAAAGAAGTGTAGAGTTTTTTCAGGATAGTGACCGGTTGAGTTGTAGGAGGAGGGAGATTATTTCCCAGTAAAAGTAGGCCTTGAACAGGGATGTGTGATGTCACCATGGTGGTTCAATATATTTATAGATAGTGTTGTAAGAGAAGTGAATGCTCGGATGTTGGCAAGAGGTGTGGGGTTAAAAGATAAAGAATCTAACACAAAGTGGGAATTGTCACAGTTCCTCTTTGTTGATGACACTTGCTTTTGGGAGATTCTGAAGAGAAGTTGCAGAGGTTGGTGGATGAGTTTGGTAGGGTATGTAAAAGAAGAAAATTAAAAGTGAATTTAGAAAAGAGTAAGGTGATGAAGATAACAAAAAAAAATGAGGTGACGAAAGATTGGATATCAGATTGGAGGGAGAGAGTATGGAGGAGGTGAATGTATTCAGATATTTAGGAGTGGACATGTCAGCGGATGGGTCTATGAAGATGAGGTGAATCATAGAACTGACGAGGGAAAAAAGGTGAGTGGTGCACTGAGAAGTTTGAGGAGACAAAGAACTTTATCCATGAAAGCAAAGAGGGAAATGTATGAGAGTATAGTTAAACCAACGCTCTTGTATGGGTGTGAGGCATGGGTTGTAGAATGTTACAACAAGGAGAAGGCTGGAGCAGTGGAGATGTCGTGTGGATGGCAATGTGTGGTGTGAATATAATGCAAAAAATCCGTTGTTTGGAGATTAGGAGAAGGTGCAGGATTAACAAAACTATTATCCAGAGGGTTGAGGAGGGGTTTTTTGAGATGGTTTTGACAGGAGAGAGGATGGAACGAAATAGAATGACTTGAAAGTGTATTGATCTGTAGTGGAGGAAAGGCTGGGTAGGGGTCGGCCTAGGAAGGTTGGAAGGAGGGGTAAAGCAGGTTTTGTGTGCGAGGGCTTGGACTTCCAGCAAGCATGCGTGAGCGTGTTAGGTAGATGGAGACAATTGTTTTAGGACTTGACGTGCAGTTGGAGTGGAGCACGCCTCTGGCAAGAAAGTGATGGAGTGAAAGATGGTGGAAACGGGTGACGTATTAATAAAAAATGTGTATATATATATAAATATATATATATATATATATATATATATATATATATATATATATATATATATATATAATATATATATATATATATATATATATATATATATATATATATATATATGCAAAAAGATCACAGTAAACAGGTGATATCAAAATATGCAAGACAACCACTATGAAAAAAAGGGAAATTCCAAGCGCTTTCATGACTACTCACATTATCAAACATGACAAGCAGGCTTATAAAGGGCAAGACTACACCTCACAGTCACATCATACTAACAAAGACCACACCTCACAGTAGCGTAACAACGCACGACTCTGGGAAGAGGAACATAAGAAAGGACCTGAAACTCTTCCCAAGAATTAAGATTAGTCCAATTTATCATTAAATTCTTCCCAAATTTTATTAATTATAAGTGAATCCAATTTATATAAACCAAAAGAAATATTCATATTATTTTCAAAACTACTTTTTATGAAACATGATTCTATTATATTCCTCTCAACCATGGACTTGCTTGATACAACTTTCTCAGCATTTTGTTAGTGGGATGGAATGTGAAGGACCTGCCTAGTATGGGCCAACAGGCCTGCTGCAGTGTTCCTCCTTTCTTATGTTCTTATGAAAATCAATTGGATGGTTAAAATCTCTCACATGAATAAATAGAGCATTAGAATCTTGTCCAGTTCTAATGCTATATTTATGTTGTTTTAATCTTAGTTCAAGACTTTTACCGGTTTGACCGTAATAAACTTTATCGCATATTTTACAGGAATCTTATAGACACATCTGTCAGCATTTTGGGGGAATTTTTATCAAAAGTCTTTTACTCTATCAAGATTTTTAAATACCACTTTGATATTAAAATTCTTAAGAAAGGAAGGCATATCAACCAAGTTTTCATGGTAAGGAGAACCAACATATTTTTGGTTGAATAGGGTTGGTTGTCCCTTTTGGATTGTAAAAGTATTTCTAGCTATTTTAAAAGATTTATCAATTACGTTTCTTGGGTATTTTAAATCATTAGCTATTTCATAAATTTTAGAGATTTCTTCATCTATGAACTCTGGACTACAAATACGTAAAGCTCTCAAAAACATTGAAGAGAAAACCGACACTTTAACTCTATCTTGATGTGAAGAATAATAGTGTACATAGGAACAATTATTTGTTTCCTTTTATAGTTCATTGATAATGTGAGTAGTCACGAAAGCGC
Organism: Cherax destructor; assembly: GCA_009830355.1. Lineage (NCBI taxonomy): Eukaryota > Metazoa > Arthropoda > Malacostraca > Decapoda > Parastacidae > Cherax > Cherax destructor. The sequence goes on from WNWK01016745.1 coordinate 4,737, forward strand.
TTGGAATTCCTCCATTTTTTTATAGTGGTTGTCTTGCTATATATATATATATATATATATATATATATATATATATATATATATATATATATATATATATATATATATATATATAAACTCAAGGTTCTCCCCAGAGCTGTTTGAATATTTTCTTCTCCTTCCACCCCCTATATATATTATGTGTGTACTTTATTAATAGACAGAATACATTGACAGAAAACACAAACATGAACATGAACACATTGGTACAATATATCAAATATTATGAATCTCATCCAGCTCCTCCGAAGCCGGACGTGATCCCAATATGCAGCATGCATTTCCCTCTGGATGGCCACGCTGAGGCACTGGAACATGAAAGTGGCTGCCCTTGGGTCCCTGGTGGTGTTGATGAGTCTGGAACCGAGTTCTTTGAGGAAACGTGTGGCATTATATATATATATATATATATATATATATATATATATATATATATATATATATATATATATATATATATATATATATATAGTCGTGCCATTAGGTAAAACTTGTGATTTTGGCTTAAATAGCAACGCTCTTCTTGCCATATAAGACAAGTGAAAATTTGTGTATGCAATAATTTCGCCAAAATCATTCTGAACATAACGAAAAAATATATTTCATTGTGTTTGTTTATTATTAAATTAATGTTAACGTATCTAAAATATATTTAGTTGGGTTAGGCTAAATTAAATTGCGCTTGTTGTAATAAGGTTAGGTAGGTTTTCAAAGTTTCTCTTTGTACAAAATTATAAATTCTTACATTAACATAAATGAAAAAATATATCTTTAAACGTATAAGAGAAAATTTTAGAAAGAACTTAATTTTAGATGAGTTCTTGCTAATTGACCAGTTTTACCTAATCGGCACGACATATATATATATATATATATATATATATATATATATATATATTTATATATATATATATATATATATATATATATATATATATATATATATATATATATATATATATATATATATATATATATATATATATATATATATTTAATTATTTATTTATTTATTTATTAACATCATCGGCCGATTCCCACTAAGGCAGGGTGGCCCGAAAAGAAAAACTTTCGTCATCATTCACTCCATCACTGTCTTGCCAGAGGGGTGCTTTACACTACAGTTATTAAACTGCAACATTAACACCCCTCTTCAGAGTGCAGACACTGTACTTCCCATCTCCAGGACTCAAGTCCGGCCTGCGGGTTTCCTGAATCCCTTCATAAATGTTACTTTGCTCACACTCCAACAGCACGTCAAGTATTAAAACCATTTGTCCCCATTCACTCCTATCAAATACGCACACGCATGCTTGCTGGAAATCAAGCCCCTCGCACACAAAACCTCTTTTACCCCCTCCCTCCAACCTTTCCTAGGCCGACCCCTACCCCGCCTTCCCTCCACTACAGATTTATACACTCTAGAGGTCATTCTGTTTTCTTCCATTCTCTCTACATGTCCGAACCACCTCAACAACCCCTCCTCAGCCCTCTGGATAATAGTTTTGGTAATCCCGCACCTCCTCCTAATTTCCAAACTCCGAATTCTCTGCATTATATTCACACCACACATTGACCTCAGACATGACATCTCCACTGCCTCCAGCCTTCTCCTCGTTGCGACATTCATCACCCATGCTTCACACCCATATAAGAGTGTTGGTATAACTATACTCTCAAACATTCCCCTCTTAACTTCCATGGACAAAGTTCTTTGTCTCTACAGACTCCGAAGTGCACCACTCACCCTTTTACCCTCATCAATTCTATGATTCACCTCATCCTTCATAGACCCATCTGCTGACATGTCCACTCCCAAATATCTGAATACATTCACCTCCTCCATACTCTCTCCCTCCAATCTGATATCCAATCTTTCGTCACCTAATCTTTTTGTTATCCTCATCACCTTACTCTTTCCTATATTCACTTTCAATTTTCTTCTTTTACATACCTTACCAAATTCATCCACCAACCTCTGCAACTTCTCTTCAGAATCTCCCAAAAGCACAGTGTCATCAGCAAAAAGCAACTGTGACAACTCCCACTTTGCATTTGATTCTTTGTCTTTTAACCCCACACCTCTTGCCAAGACCCTCGCATTCACTTCTCTTACAACCCCATATATAAATATATTGAACAACCACGGTGACATCACACATCCCTGTCTAAGGCCTACTTTTACCGAGAAATAATCTCCCTCTCTCCTACACACTCTAACCTGAGCCTCACTATCCTCATAAAAGCTCTTCACTGCTTTCAGTAACCTTCCTCCTATTCCATACACCTGCAACATCTGCCACATTGATCCCCTATCCACCCTATCATACGCCTTTTCCAAATCCATAAATGCCACAAAAACCTCTTTACCCTTATCCAAATACTGTTCACCTATATGTTTTACTGCAAACACTTTGTCTACACACCCCCTACCTTTCCTAAAGCCACCTTGTTCATCTGGTATTCTGCTCTCCGTCTTACTCTTAATTCTTTCAATAATAACTCTACCATACACTTTACAAGGTATACTCAACAGACTTATTCCTCTATAATTTTTGCACTCTCTTTTGTCCCCTTTGCCTTTATACAAAGGAACAATACACGCTCTCTGCCAATCCCTAGGTAACTTACCCTCTTCCATACATGTATTAAATAATAGCACCAACCACTCCAAAACTATATCTCCGCCTGCTTTTAACATTTCTACCTTTATCCCATCAATCCCAGCTGCCTTACCCCCTTTCATTCTACCCACTGCCTCACGAACTTCCCCCACACTCACAACTGGCTCTTCCGCACTCCTACAAGATGTTATTCCTCCTTGCCCTATACACAAAATCACAGCTTTCCTGTCTTCATCAACATTTAACAACTCCTCAAAATATTCCCACCATGTTCCCGATACCTCTAACTCTCCATTTAATAACTCTCCTCTCCTATTTTTAACTGTCAAATCCATTTGTTCCCTAGGCTTCCTCAACTTATTAATCTCACTCCAAAACTTTTTCTTATTTTCAACAAAATTTGTTGATAACATCTCATCCATTCTCTCATTTGCTCTCTTTTTTTCTTCATATACTCTTCCCTCCTTGCATCACTTCTACTTTGTAAAAACCTCTCATATGCTAACTTTTTCTCCCTTACTACTCTCTTTACATCATCATTCCACCAATCGCTCTTCTTCCCTCTCGCACCCACTTTCCTGTAACCACAAACTTCTGCTGAACACTCTAACACTACATTCTTCAACCTACTCCATACATCTTCGACCCCATTGCCTACACTCTCACTAGCCCATCTATCCTCCAATAGTTGTTTATATCTTACCCTAACTGCCTCCTCTTTTAGTTTATAAACCTTCACCTCTCTCTTACTTACTGCTTCTATTTTCCTTGTATCCCATTTACCTTTTACTCCCACTTTAGCTACAGCTAAAAAGTGATCTGATATATCTGTGGCCCCTCTATAAACATGTACATCCTGAAGTCTACTCAACAGTCTTTTATCTACCAATACATAGTCCAACAAACTACTGTCATTACGCTCTACATCATATCTTGTATACTTATTTATCCTCTTTTTCTTAAAATATGTATTACCTATAACTAAATCCCTTTCTATACAAAGTTCAATCAAAGGGCTCCCATTTTCATTTACACCTGGCACCCCAAACTTACCTACCACACCCTCTCTACATGTTTCTCCTTCTTTAGCATTTAGGTCCCCTACTACAATTACTCTCTCACTTGGTTCAAAGGTTCCTATACATTCGCTTAACATCTCCCAAAATCTCTCTCTCTCCTCTACACTCCTCTCTTCTCCAGGTGCATACACGCTTATTATAACCCACTTTTCGCATCCGACCCTTATTTTAATCCACATAATCCTTGAATTTACACATTGATATTCCCTCATCTCCTTCCATAACTGGTCCTTCAACATTATTGCTATCCCTTCCTTAGCTCTAACTCTCTCAGATACTCCTGACTTAATACCATTTATTTCTCCACACTGAAACTCGCCTACCCCCTTCAGCTTTATTCCGCTAAGGGCCAGGACATCCAACTTCTTTTCATTCATAACATCATCAATCATCTCTTTCTTATAATCCGCACTACATCCACGCACATTCAAACATCCCAGTTTTATAAAGCTTTTCTTATTCGTTTTTTTAGTAAATGTGTACAGGAGAAGGGGTTACTAGCCCATTGCTCCCGGCATTTTAGTCGCCTTATACGACACGCATGGCTTACGGAGGAAGAATTCTTTTCCACTTCCCCATATATATATATGTCGTGCCGATTAGGTAAAACTGGTCAATTAGCAAGAACTCATCTAAAATTAAGTCATTTCTAAAATTTTCTCTTATACGTTGAGAGATATATTTTTTTAATTTATGTAATGTAAGAATTTATAATTTTGTACCAAGAGAAACTTTGAAAACCTACCTAACCTTATTACAACAAGCGCAATTTAATTTAGACTAACCCAACTAAATATATTTTAGATACGTTAACATTAATTTAATAATAAACAAACACAATGAAATATATTTTTTTCGTTATGTTCAGAATGATTTTGGCGAAATTATTGCATACACAAATTTTCACTTGTCTTATATGGCAAGGTGAGCGTTGCTATTTAAGCCAAAATCGCAAGTTTTACGTAATCGGCATGACATATATATATATATATATATATATATATATATATATATATATATATGTCGTGCCGATTAGGTAAAACTGGTCAATTAGCAAGAACTCATCTAAAATTAAGTCCTTTCTAAAAATTTCTCTTATACGTTTAAAGATATATTTTTTTCATTTATGTTAATGTAAGAATTTATAATTTTGTACCAAGAGAAACTTTGAAAACCTACCTAACCTTATTACAACAAGCGCAATTTAATTTAGCCTAACCCAACTAAATATATTTTAGATACTTTTACAATAATTTAATAATAAACAAACACAATGAAATATATTTTTTTCGTTATGTTCAGAATTATTTTTGCGAAATTATTGCATACACAAATTTTCGCTTGTCTTATATGGCAAGGTGAGCGTTGCTATTTAAGCCAAAATCGCAAGTTTTACCTAATCGGCACGACATATATATATATATATATATATATATATATATATATATATATATATATATATATATATATGTCAGTGCCTAATAGGTAAAACTGGTCAATTAGCAAGAACTCATCTAAAATTAAGTTCTTTCTAAAATTTTCTCTTATACGTTTAAAGGTATATTTTTTCATTTATGTTAATGTAAGAATTTATAATTTTGTACCAAGAGAAACTTTGAAAACCTACCTAACCTTATTATAACAAGCGCAATTTAATTTAGCCTAACACAACTAAATATATTTTAGATACGTTAACATTAATTTAATAATAAACAAACACAAAGAAATATATTTTTTCGTTATGTTCAGAAGGATTTTGGCGAAATTATTGCATACACAAATTTTCACTTGTCTTATATGGCAGGTGAGCGTTGCTATTTAAGCCAAAATCGCAAGTTTTACCTAATCGGCACGACATATATATATATATATATATATATATATATATATATATATATATATATATATATATATATATATATATGTCGTGCCGATTAGGTAAAACTTGAGATTTTGGCTTAAATAGCAACGCTCACCTGCCATATAGACAAGTGAAATTGTGTATGCAATAATTTCGCCAAAATCATTCTTAACATAACGAAAAATATATTTCATTGTGTTTGTTTATTATTAAATTAATGTTAACGTATCTAAAATATATTTAGTTGGGTTAGGCTAAATTAAATTGCGCTTGTTGTAATAAGGTTAGGTAGGTTTTCATAGTTTCTCTTTGTACAAAATTATAATTTTTTACATTAACATAAATGAAAAAAATATATCTTTAAACGTATAAGATAAATTTTTAGAAAGGACTTAATTTTAAATGAGTTCTTGCTAATTGACCAGTTTTACCTAATCGGCACGACATATATATATGGGAGCTCTTTGATTGAACTTTGCAAAGAAAGGGGTTTAGTTATAGGTAATACATATTTTAAGAAAAAGAGGATAAGTAAGTATACAAGATATGATGAAGGGCGTAATGACAGTAGTTTGTTGGACTATGTATTGGTATATAAAATACTGTTGAGTAGACTTCAGGATGTACATGTTTATAGAGGGGCCACAGATATATCAGATCACTTTTTAGTTATAGCTACAGTTGGAGTAAAAAGTAGTTGGGATTCAAGGAAAATAGAAGCAGTAAGTAAGAGAGAGGTGAAGGTTTATAAACTAAAAGAGGAGGCAGTTAGGGTAAGATATAAACAACTATTGGAGGATAGATGGGCTAGTGAGAGTGTAGGCAATGGGGTCGAAGATGTATGGGGTAGGTTTAAGAATGTAGTGTTAGAGTGTTCAGCAGAAGTTTGTGGTTACAGGAAAGTGGGTGCGGGAGGGAAGAAGAGCGATTGGTGGAATGATGATGTAAAGAGAGTAGTAAGGGAGAAAAAGTTAGCATATGAGAGGTTTTTACAAAGTAGAAGTGATGCAAGGAGGGAGGAGTATATGAAGAAAAAAAGAGAGGTTAAAAGAGTGGTCAAGCAATGTAAAAAGAGAGCAAATGAGAGAATGGGTGAGATGTTATCAACAAATTTTCTTGAAAATAAGAAAAAGTTTTGGAGTGAGATAAATAAGTTGAGGAAGCCTAGGGAACAAATGGATTTGACAGTTAAAAATAGGAGAGGAGAGTTATTAAATGGAGAGTTAGAGGTATCAGGAAGATGGAGGGAATATTTTGAGGAGTTTTTAAATTTTGATGAAGATAGGGAAGCTGTGATTTCGTGTATAGGCCAAGCAGGAATAACATCTTTTAGAAGTGAGAAAGAGCCAGTTGTGAGTGTGGGGGAAGTTCGTGAGGCAGTGGGTAGAATGAAAGGGCGTAAGGCAGCTGGGATTGATGGGATAAAGATAGAAATGTTAGAAACAGGTGGGGATATAGTTTTGGAGTGGTTTGTGCTGTTATTTAATAAATGTATTTAAGAGAGTAAGGTACCTAGGGATTGACAGAGAGCATGCATAGTTCCTTTGTATAAAGGCAAAGGGGGCAAAAGAGAGTGCAAAAATTATAGGGGAATAAGTCTGTTAAGTATAAATGAAAAAGGGTGCTTTAGGAAAGGTAGGGGGTGTGTAGACCAAGTGTTTACAGTGAAACATATATGTGAACAGTATTTAGATAAGGGTAAAGAGGTTTTTGTGACATTTATGGATTTGGAAAAGGCGTATGACAAGGTGGATAGGGGGCAATGTGGCAGATGTTGCAGGTGTATGGAATAGGAGGTAGGTTACTGAAAGCAGTGAAGAGTTTTTATGAGGATAGTGAGGTTCAGGTTAAAGTGTGTAGGAGAGAGGGAGATTATTTCACACATCCTGTTATGCCCAAGGTCATTAGAGATTAATTTATATATAATTTATATGGAATTGTCCACTTAATATTATACTCAGGGTTTCTTTAATAAAGCTAATTAAAGATTCCACTAGTTTATAATATTATCTGGTTTATGAATTTGTAATTATTATACCCGGGTATAATGTATATATAGGGAGTAATGTGTTAGGTAGGTTTGTAACACCTGTCTAAGGTTTAACAAGGTATGCTCTTGTTGAGGTAGTTCAGACCTCTATACCCTCTCCCCTCTTGACCGAGTTGAGGTTATACCGGAGTGTTCTGTTGTGGACAGTTCTCCCTTACCTCTGACTCGGTGAAGATGGGCTCAGCTCTTCATCAATACTCTGGATTAAGCTCTTACGCTTTTGAGGAACTTTTGGCTAAGATTCCTTTGGATTATCCGGGCAGGAATTCGCTGTGGAATTCAGTGTCGTTTTAAGAGATCCACCCAGTGTTACTCAAGAGAATTGTGTTTATAGAATATATATATATATATATATATATATATATATATATATATATATATATATATATATATATATATATATATACTTTAAGGTGTTGATGTGTGTGTCAAAGGACACTGATTATAGTGTTATTATAAGCGCTCTTATATATAGAAAAGTGTTCAAATAAGCGCTTTGGAACATACCTTAGTTTTGTGATGGACAAGGTCAGACTATATGCTGACTAAGTGATATTTAATAGATACTTTCTAATATCTAAAAAGAGTTTACACTTTTAAATAAAACCAGTAAAGGCGTGTTGAATTCTCATTTGTGCCTACTCTTATGAAATTCTAAGTTTCTTCTCAAAGTGAAATTGTTATGAAGGTAACCAGCCCCTAGACTAAGGTTCGAATCGTAACACATCCTTAGACAAGGATGTGTGATGTCACCGTGGTTCAATATATTTATAGATGGGGTTGTAAGAGAAGTGAATGCGAGGGTCTTTACAAGAGGTGTGGGGTTAAAAGATAAAGAATCAAATACAAGTGGGAGTTGTCACAGTTGCTTTTTGCTGATGACACTGTGCTTTTAGGAGATTCTGAAGAGAAGTTGCAGAGGTTGGTGGATGAATTTGGTGGGTATGTAAAAGAAGAAAATTGAAAGTGAATATTGGAAAGAGTAAGGTAATGAGGATAACAAAAAGATTAGGTGACGAAAGATTGGATATCAGATTGGAGGGAGAGAGTATGGAGGAGGTGAATGTATTCAGATATTTAGGAGTGGACGTGTCAGCAGATGGGTCTATGAAGGATGAGGTGAATCATAGAATTGACGAGGGGAAAAGGGTGAGTGGTGCACTGAGGAGTCTGTGGAGACATAGAACTTTGTCCATGGAAGTAAAGAGGGGAATATATGAGAGCATAGTTATACCAACACTCTTATATGGGTGTGAAGCATGGGTGATGAATGTTGCAATGAGGAGAAGGCTGGAGGCAGTGGAGATGTCATGTCTGAGGTCAATGTGTGGTGTGAATATAATGCAGAGAATTCGGAGTTTGGAAATTGGGAGGAGGTGGGGATCACAAAACAATTATCCAGAGAGCTGAGAAGGGGTTTTTGAGGTGGTTCGGATATGTAGAGAGAATGGAACTGAACAGAATGACTTCGAGAGTGTATAAATCTGTAGTGGACGGAAGGCGGGGTAGGGGTCGGCCTAGGAAAGGATAGAGGGAGGGGGTAAAGGAGGTTTTGTGTGCGAGGGGCTTGGTCTTCCAGCAATCATGCGTGAGCGTATTTGATAGAAGTGAATGGAGACAAATAGTTTGTAATACTTGACGTGCTGTTGGAGTGTGAGCAAAGTAACATTTATGAAAGGATTCAGGTAACCCGCAGGCCGGACTTGAGTCCTGGAGATAGGAAGTACAGTGTCTGCACTCTGAAGGAGGGGTGTTAATGTTGCAGTTTTATAACTGTAGTGTAAAGCAACCCTCTGGCAAGACAGTGACTTCTAAACCACTACATGATTTTAGACACGCTTAAATGCTGATGAAAAAGACTTAATTCCAAATGTCGTATTGCGATAAAAGTATGAAAATACACAGGTACCTTTATTTTGGACAATGTTTTAGTACGTAGAGCTTTGGTAAGTCATGACTTGAGAAAGCTCTTCCCTGACGTTTTCCCAGTGAAACGTTCCGCAATCTTTTTTTTCATACACAGACTTTGCTGGAGCTGTGGCAAGCTTGATCAATGTGCTAAAAAAATTATGATTAGTTGACAGATTATCTTCATTTACTTCTGAGATGTGTGAATGTTGTCAAGGTCCTGTTAACCTCTCCATTAACTACTGCTTTCTGGTATCACCCCAGATTCCTCGACTAATTCCCTAAACCGGTTGTTCCCAACCGTGTTTCAGTGTGCCCCCTGGGCATGCTGACACATTACCCCTGGACATGCTGACACATTACCCCTGGGCATGCTGACACAATACCCCTGGACATGCTGACACATTACCCCTGGGCAAGCAGACACATTACCCCTGGACATGCTGACATGTTACCCCTGGACATGCTGAAACATTACCCCTGGGCATGCTGACACATTACCCCTGGATATGCTGACACATTACCCCTGGGCATGGTGACACAATACCCCTGGACATGCTGACACATTACCCTTGGGCAAGCTGACACATTACCCCTGGACATGCTGACACATTACCCCTGGGCATGCTGACACATTACCCCTAGATATGCTGACACATTACCCCTGGGCATGCTGATACAAAACCCCTGGACATGCTGATCACCATGTATCATCTTGAGATCACCATGTATCATCTTGAGATCACCATGTATCATCTTGAGATCACCATGTATCATCTTGAGATCACCATGTATCATCTTGAGATTACCATGCATCATCTTGAGATCACCATGCATCATCTTGAGATCACCATGTATCATCTTGAGATCACCATGTATCATCTTGAGATCACCAGGTGTCATCTTGAGATCACCATGTATCATCTTGAGATCACCAGGTATCATCTCGAGATCACCAGGTATCATCTCCAGATCACAATGTATCATCTTGAGATCACCAGGTATCATCTTGATTTCACCATGTATCATCTTGAGAACACCATGAATCATCTTGAGATCACCAGGTATCATATTGAGATCACCAGGTATCATATTGAGATCACCATGTATCATCTTGAGATCACCATGTATCATCTTGAGATCACTAGGTATCATCTTGAGATCACCATGTATCATCTTGAGATCACCAGGTATCATCTTGAGATCACCAGGTATCATCTTAAGATCACCAGGTATCATCTTGAGATCACCAGATATCATCTTGAGATCACCATGTATCATCTTGAGATCACCAGGTATCATCTTGAGATCACCAGGCATCATCTTGAGATCACCAGGTATCATCTTGAGATCACCAGGCATAATTTTGAGATCACCAGGTATCATCTTTAGATCACCATGTATCATCTTTAGATCACCAGGTATCATCTTGAGATCACCAGGTATCATCTTGAGATCAGGTATCATCGTGAGATCACCAGGTATCATCTTGAGATCACCATGAATCATCTTGACATCACCAGGTATCATCTTGAGATCACCATGTATCATCTTGAGATCACCAGGTATCGTCTTAAGATCACCAGGTATCATCTTGAGATCACCAGATGTCATCTTGAGATCACCAGGTATCATCTTGAGATCACCAGGTATCGTCTTGAGATGACCAGGTATCATCTTGAGATCACCATGTATCATCTTTAGATCACCATGTATCATCTTGAGATCACCAGGTATCATCTTGAGATCACCAGGTATCATCTTGAGATCACCAGGTATCATCTTGAGATCACCAGGTATCATCTTGAGATCACCAGGTATCATCTTGAGATCACCAGGTATCATCTTGAGATCACCAGGTATCATCTTGAGATCACCATATATCATCTTGAGATCACCAGGTATCATCTTGAGATCACCAGATGTCATCTTGAGATCACCAGGTATCGTCTTGAGATCACCAGGTATCATCTTGAGATCACCGTGTATCATCTTTAGATCACCATGTATCATCTTTAGATCACCATGTATCATCTTGAGATCACCAGGTATCATCTTGAGATCACCAGGTATCATCTTGAGATCACCAGGTATCCCTCTGTCTTATTACTTGGTCGATTAGCGTCGTCTCTATGTCGATGAGCAATTTCCATTCTCTTTTCACCAATTACATTGTTTTCAGACAGCTGTTCACTTTATCTTACTGTTATGTATTGACACTAATAACCAGCTGATGATAGATGTTCCTCTTCTCTCAATATTCTTGCTTAATGATCCTGAAATAACACTGAACAATGTTCTCGCAGAACCTCGTCTGGAATATACTGTCCAGTTCTGGTCTACATAAAAGATTTAGATAAACTTGAAAATGTACAAAGAATAGCAACTATATTCATCATTAGGGAAGAAGCCATATGATGTGAACCCCTGCTGGTTCACTCTGGAAACAGAGGCTTCGATCACACCTCATACAAACCTTCATCATTTTTCAAAGTGCAATATAATTCAACTATACGAAACAACATGAAGCTTCATGACACGGATGTCAGCAACATGAAGCTCCATGGAACGGATGTCAGCAACATGAAGCTCCATGGCACGGATGTCAGCAACATGAAGCTCCATGGCACAGATGTCAGCAACATGAAGCTCCATGGCACGGATGTCAGCAACATGAAGCTGCATGGCACGGATGTCAGCAACATGAAGCTCCATGGCACGGATGTCAGCAACATGAAGCTCCATGGCACGGATGTCAGCAACATGAAGCTCCATGGCACGGATGTCAGCAACATGAAGCTCCATGGCACGGATGTCAGCAACATGAAGCTCCATGGCACGGATGTCAGCAACATGAAGCTCCATGGCACGGATGTCAGCAACATGAAGCTCCATGGCACGGATGTCAGCAAGAGCTTTGTTTCAGAGGTATGGGAAAGTCTCCCACTGGACATTATAGATATCATATCAATTAATTTTTTTCCAAGAATTGGCTGAATATATACTTTAGAAAGAGGTTTCTATTAAGCAAAACCATCTTTGTACAGTTACTAATTTACTCTGAAATTCTCAAATATCTACTTCTTCACGTCCTACTGCAGCACAGTATCTAACAGTAGAACCAGTGGTACCTAGTAGTAGTAGGAATAATAGTGGAAGTAGTAGTGGTAGTAGTTAGTAGTAGTAGTAGTAGTAGTAGTTAGTAGTAGTAGTAGTAGTAGTAGTAGTAGTAGTAGTAGTAGTAGTAGTAGTAGTAGTAGTAGTAGTAGTAGTAGAGTAGTAGTAGTAGTAGTAGTAGTAGTAGTAGTAGTAGTAGTAGTAGTAGTAGTAGTAGTAGTAGTAGAAGTAGCAGTAGTAGTAGTAGTAGTAGTTAGTAATAGTAGTAGTAGTAGTAGTAGTAGTAGTAGTAGTAGTAGTAGTAGTAGTGGTAGTATTTAGTAGTAGTAGTGTAGAGTAGTAGTAGTAGTAGTAGTAGTAGCTAGTAGTAGTAGTAGTAGTAGTAGAGTAGAGTAGAGAGCAGTAGTAGTAGTAGTAGCAGTAGTAGTAGTAGTAGTAGTAGTAGTAGTAGTAGTAGTAGAGAGTTAGAATAGCAGTAGTAGTAGTAGTAGTTAGTAATAGTAGTAGTAGTAGTAGTAGTAGTAGTAGTAGTAGTAGTAGTGGTAGTAGTTAGTAGTAGTAGTGGTAGTAGTTAGTAGTAGTAGTAGTAGTAGTAGTAGTGGTAGTGGTAGTAGTTAGTAGTAGTAGTAGTAGTAGTAGCAGTAGTAATAGTAGTTAGTAGTAGTAGTAGTAGTAGTAGTAGCAGTAGTGGTAGTTGTAGTAATAGTGGTAGTAGTAGTAGTAGTAGTAGTCGTAGTCGTATTTTGCAGTAGAAGAAGCATACAGTCCATGCCTTTTATCTTTTATCCACTCCTATCTCTCCTATAAGTTCTATAATTTTTTTTAAATATTGTACAGTATGTCTTTACCCGTTTCATTGCAGCAGTAGCCTAAGGGAGATGAGGATGGGAGGAGAGCCTTTTGCTTTATTATCCTTGCCTCAATCAGCTGGATAATATCATAAATTTCCAAACTAGAGGTAAAAGTGTATAGTGGTGCTCAGCAGAGAGCCATCCATACTCTTAATAATTCCCATTTCCTCAATTTAGTCTCCTGTCCTCCGTCTTTCTCATTATTTGCAATTCATCATAATCCTCTGTTCTTTACTTCTACAGTACTGGTTAAACCACTGGGACTGTGTATATATCACTCTCACTTCTACAGTACTGGTTAAACCACTGGGACTGTGTATATATCACTCTCACTTCTACAGTACTGGTTAAACCACTGGGACTGTGTATATATCACTCTCTCTTCTACAGTACTGGTTAAACCACTGGGACTGTGTATATATCACTCTCACTTCTACAGTACTGGTTAAACCACTGGGACTGTGTATATATCACTCTCACTTCTACAGTACTGGTTAAACCACTGGGACTGTGTATATATCACTCTCACTTCTACAGTATTCGTTAAACCACTGGGACTGTGTATATATCACTCTCACTTCTACAGTACTCGTTAAACCACTGGGACTGTGTATATACTCTCACTTCTACAGTACTGGTTAAACAACTGGAACTCTCTGCGTCTCTTACTTCTACAGTACTGGTTAAACCACTGGAACTCTCTGCGTTTCTCACTTCTAAAGTACTGGTTAAACCACTGGGACACTCTGCGTCTCTTACTTCTACAGTACTGGTTAAACCACTGGGACTCTCTGCGTCTCTCACTTCTAAAGTACTGGTCAAACCACTGGGACACTCTGCGTCTCTTACTTCTACAGTACTGGTTAAACCACTGGGACTCTCTGCGTCTCTTACTTCTACAGTACTGGGACTCTCTGCATCTCTCACTCTCACTTCTACAGTACTAATTAAACCACTGGAGCTCTCTGTATATCTCACTCTCACTTCTTCAGTACTGGTTAAACCACTGGAACTATCTTTATCTCTCACTCTCACTCCTACAGTACTAATTAAATCACTGGAGCTCTCTGTATCTCTCACTCTCACTTCTACAGTACTGGTTAAACCACTGGGGCTCTCTGCATCTCTCCCTTCTACAGTACTGGTTAAACCACTGGGACTCTCTGCATCTCTCACTCTCACTTCTTCAGTACTGGTTAAACCACTGGGACTCTCTGTATCTCTCACTCTCACTTCTACAGTACTACTTAAACCAATGGGGCTCTCTGTATCTCTCACTCTCACTTCTACAGTACTAGTTAAACCACTGGTACTCTCTGTATCTCTCACTCTCACTTCTACAGTACTAGTTAAACCACTGGGACTCTCTGTATCTCACTCTCTGTCATGGCTGGTATAAATCTTTCTGCAGCCTCAGCTTTTTCTGGCAAAGTTGCCTTGGCTTCCATTTCTGATTTCCATTATACACTGTTCAGAAAATCGTTCACTCCTGACCTCCTCTTCGGTACTCTAGCTTGCTCTATATATCTCCATCTCGTCCAGTCTGACTTCTGTTATTTCAAAAGAAATTTCTTCTACATCACATTGGCTTAAGGTGAAGATTAACCTTATGAGTTCTACTTTGACCTCTGTGAGGAACACGAGCATTTTAATTCAAAGTTTCTTTGTTACGACGTTCATGAGTCTTGGTGTTAGACTCTCATCACTAGCGAGAGTGTAGCCCGTTTGGACTACAGCTCCTGGGCATTGAGGAGCCAGACGGGCCAGCAACCTGTGCAGTACACGCTCAGTGTGAGTTACGGCTCCAGCCTACACTCAGTCACTGCTATTACCTATAATTCATAGCCAAGATAATGCGGTGGCCAGGTTCAAAACAAAGAGCAACCTATGGAGGAGCGAGAACTTGGCCATCCCCGGGAGGCTATGATTTGTTGTGGCGCCCGCCGCCCTCGTCGCCTCTGCCAGCCGCCCGCCCACCGACCTAACCTTTTAATGTTGCCGCCCACCTCGTGCTTCCATCCACATTGTAATGTTGCTGAACATTTGCCACCCACCTGACTCCCACATCCTCCTACTGCCGTCAACTGCCTCTTCCTTCCTCTTACATCCTGCCGCCCACCACTACCACCCATTGTCGCCGACCAAAGCATGCTGACACCCACCACCACCAGTTGCAACTACGATGTGAGATTACTGGCGAGTTGTCTGTCTTTGTGACCACCTGGAACCTGGGTGGTGACTGACCTGACCCACGACACCCCAGGTCCTCCCACAGGTGACTTCGGGGATTGAGTAAGCTAATGGAAACTCAATAAGTGTGAAGTGACCGAGACTTTTCAGTACCCTCCCTTCATAAAGGAAGGGGATTACCATCAGACCCCCACAGAAATCTCTTCTGTTAAACAGCCTCTCACCATGCATAAGGGAATTTTTCCAGGTAGCCCAATTGTTGGAAAAATTTCTAACATTAATATGAAAAACAACATAGATTTAGTGGATAAATTAAGTACCATGACCGACTTAAATAATTTTAACATGGTTAGTTTTGATGATACTTCCTTGTTTACAAAAGTTCCTATTGATGATTTATTAAATATCTTATCTGAAGAACTTGTTAATTATGATTTACCATCACCAGTTCCTACTTTCATTAAATTTTGTATTGTTGATGCAAAATTTGTGTTTAATGACGAGTTTTTACACTCAGAAGTTTTGTATGGCAATGGGAAATCCTTTCACCTGTTCTTAGTAATTTATACATGGAATTTTTTTAAACAAGATTGCTTAACACAATCCTTCCTAATAGAACTAAGTGGTATAGATATGTTGGTGATATTTTGTGCCTTATGCCTAAGAAAGTAGATATAAACCATTTCCTTGTTAAATTAAATAGTTTATCTCACTCTATAAATTTTACTGTTGAGTTAGAAGAAAATAACTCATTGCCTTTCCTAGATGTTTAATTATTAAGGTTAACAATGTTTTTAAATTTAAAATTTGCAGAAAACCAACAAATAACTGTACCTACGTACACTGTTATTCTTCACATCAAAATAGAGTTAAATTGTCGGTATTCTTATTAATGTTTTTGTAGTCCAGATTTCATAGATGAAGAAATTGCCAAAATTTATGAAATAACTAATGATCTAAAATACCCAAGAAACTTAATTGATAAATCCTTTAAAGCTGACAAAAATACTTTTTTACAATTCAAAAAGGGACAACCAAACTAAGATTAAAACAACATAAATATAGCATTGGAACTGGACAAGATTCTAATGCTCTATTTATTCATGTGAGAGACTTTAACCATCCAATTGATTTTCAAAATGCTGAGAAAGTTGTATCAAGTAACTCCATGGTTGAGAGGAATATAATAGAATCATGTTTCAGGAAAATTAGACACATTGTATTGTATATCATTCATGTACAATCATGTTTCATAAAAAGTAGTTTTGAAAATAATATGAATATTTCTTTTGATTTATGTAAATGGGATTCCTTTATAATCAGTGAAATTTGAGAAGAATTTAAGACACATTAGACAAATTTTTGGGTAGAATATAAGGTGTGTTTCACGGATCACTGACTACCTACCTACAGCGAGGTGTAGTCTCGTCCCTATATGCCTTCCACTTAACCTTTTATTTTTATAGTTCCTTCATAATATGAGAAGTCACAAAAGTGCTTGGAATTTTGCAATTTATTCACAGTGGTTGTTCTGCAGATTGTGAAATCACCTGTCTACTGTGATCTTCTTGCATATATATTATATATATATATATATATATATATATATATATATATATATATATATATATATATATATATATATATATAATATAGGAGGTACCACCTCTGGAACTGTCTTGGCGACCCTCATCCTCAGAGAAAAGTATAAACTTGCTTCAGGTAAAACTCAAGGTTCTCCCGGAAGCTGTTTGAAAGTTGTTTTCTTCTACCACCCCCTATATTTTATATAGATTTTATTTAAAGACAAAATACATTGACAAAATACATTGGCAAGAAATAACAACTCAGAGCTACATCTCGAATACTTCGTTCAGATCCCCGGCGGTGGGCCGCGTGCCCAGAATGCTGCAGCCATTTACCCTCTGGATCGCAACACTGAGTCTCTGAAAGAGGAAGCTGGCTACCCTGTGGTCCCTGGTTTCTATGATGAGATTTTCACCCAGCTCTTTGAGGAACTTTAGGGCACACTTGCCCCATGCTCCAAGGGTCTCCGACCCTATTGGGATGAAGTTATAGCAAGGGGGAAGGCCTTCATATTCGCAGGTCTTCCTGTGGCTGGGAGCTCCATTGTGGTGGCTCAGGTGTAGTACCAAGCAATCTGCTTACCATCCTTCCAGGGTAGCATAGTGGCTACATCAGGACGCTTTTGACTTCCTTCAGACCTCTGCACTTGGGGTTCCCGTTGGGCTGGGCAACGGGCTGTAGCGAGGCTTCTCTTTATGATATCGTTGACTTCCTCATGTCTAACATACTTCCCTTCTGATGTGTGACACACGAGACCATGAACTCCGAATTGATCAGCCGTCGCCCTGCCGCAAATACACCTATGTTCGGTGAGTATGGGGGCGGCTAGGCGAAGAGCAACACCAATCCGAATGGCCTGTGGGTCGAGTCGAGTGCCCAGGGAGGAATTGAAAACAGCTAGAAGGAAATCTCCTGAGTGTTGTGCATTCACCGCTAGGAGACAAGCTTTGTCCTTTCCTGAAGCGTTGGTGAGCAATGTGTTGGCGATTTTTTCCTTGATCGGTTTTTCCCAGTGGTACTGTTTGTGCTCTTTGGGAATAGCTGGTCTACTGGAGGAGTCTGCAAGGATATCCCACCGCATGGCTGCTTCAGTGAGCCTGGAGTCTTGAGCTTCTACCGCGTCTCTTAAGCGTTCAGGGACAATCTTCTTGACTAATCCACTGGAAGCCAAACACGAAGACAGAAATGCAGGTAAAGCTACCTGCGTTGCTTTCCGCACCCTTATATCTCCCAATTGCACTGGGAGGGTTGCCTGAGCTCATTGCTGATCTTCTAGTGACAGATTCTGTGCCTTCTTAATGGTTGATCTCAGGAGTGAGTCATATTCGTTGAGTGTTGGGTTGTCAAAAGAGGGTGCACACCTCAGGAAGTGAGTCTTGGCAGAGTAAGACACCTTGTGAGGAAATACAGGGCATCATGGGCATCAAGATCGCTTATTCTCTCCTCCATTCTCTTCAGGTCATTCAGTTTGTCCTTGAGGACCGTGTCGATGGCCTGGTTACCCAGCGGAGCGCCCAGGAGGGTACTTTTGGATGGAGTGGCAGTAGAGACTTCCGGGAGGATTGTTCGCACGACATTGATTATTTCCTGGTTCATTGTGATGATTTCACCAGTTGTAGGTCCTCTAACAGAGACTCTTCAGTACCTGCCAGAGTGCCATCATCCAGGTACCAGATGTTGAGCTCGCTGCGTAGGCTGGAAGTTAGTTCTCTTTCTGCCAAACAGAAGAGAAGTGGAGTGAGTGGATCACCCTGCTGAACATTCTCTGATGAGAGAATTTCATGTTCGCCAAACAAAAGAATTGAGGGTTTGCTGTAGCCAGCTGAAATGAATGGAGAAAGACTGGGGAACCGATCTCGAATGGCTGGCAAGACCACATCTCTCTTCACCATATTAAAGGCATTTCTAAAGTCAAGTTTGACTACGGGTTTTGTCTTCTCGTAGGTCCCTGATGTAGGCCCTTGCTGCATGAGCTGCGGCTTCACTGCCTTGAGAGACCCCAAAGCCCAGATGTTGCAGCTGGAGTAAACTAGCAGCTTCAAGGCGAATGTTTCTTACTGCTGCTTTGGCAAAGAGACGGCGAAGAGGGTTACCAACAGCAATGGGTCTGATTCCCCCATCATTCTTCTTCAAAGCACATAATGAGGCTCCAAAAAAGAAAGGTTTAATTTCTTCTGGGATTCGCCCAGCCAGGCAGTTGTTGACAAAAGTTGTTAATTCGGTGAGAAGAATTGATGCAGATGCGCCGATTACTGGATTTGCCATCTTTTTGAGGGGTTGTGGTCGAATTCCAGTGTAACCTCCTGCAGATCCTGCTGGAAATTACACTACCGCCTTATAGACTTCTGATTCTGGCAAAATTAACTGTTCAGTGATGAGGTCTTCCTCAGGGTTGTTGTTGACGACTATAGAGTCAGTTGTTGGGCGCTTGTCTCTTAGAGCTTGGGCTGTGGTCTCATCTTTGGGAGGAGCTACAGTGTCGTCACTTATGATTATTCTGATTGCTCCCACTGTGTTACCTTCGATTTTTTTGCTAACCTGTGCGCAATTTTTTTCGTTTTCAGTGGAATTTTTCTTGGGTCTACCTCTGTGATTCCTGTGATGATGGGGCAGAGGGACACAATTATCCGTTCTTGGGTAGTTGCGCACCGCCTTGATGACTGATGTGGTTAGCAGTTTGCCTCGTCTTTCAGGAACTGCAAGACACATTGACGAACAGGAGTAGGTTGCGCCATGCTTTAATGGTGTCTCGGGCTTCTAAGTTGGTGGAACCTCCATTCACCTGCTTAAGAAGGTCTCTGAATTTCCCTGCTGCATATGGGCGAGCCGCTTTAGGAATGTGAGTTAGAGTACTGCTAGCAGTGGATTTGAATGGCAGCAGAAGGTTTTCGCAAGAGAGGAAGTTGCAATTGGTATTGTCATCTGCCTGTGGAGGCTATGGGCTGCTTTCTGCTGGGGGCCTTTGTGATCCCGCACATCCATTGTGTGCACGAATAAGGCCGGTCCTGTTGCGTGCTCGATACTCTCCACACACCTGACATGTGCCTCTTCTTTCATTGTTGGGTGCACTGTTTCCCTGGCTTTGTGGCTGCTGGCTGCATCCTCTGCCATACCTCAAACTGTGTGGTAAGCCCCGGCCGTAGGGAAAATGGCACATGACACATACCGCATGTGGTTCATGGTGGTGGAGAGGGAGAGGAGTCTCCCGCCCCCAAGTTGGGCGGTGGCGGAGAGGGAGGTGTGGAGGATGTGTGATGAGGCAGGCAGGCCTGACGGAGTTGTGCACTCACTGCTTCCCACGACACATCACTATATACCACTATGCTCTGTGTACAACCCCTCACTATAAACGACACACCGCTATACTCTAAGCATGTTATGCGCATACCATGCGCATGCTAATCACATACTATGCACTATACACACACGGTGAACAAACACTCCATTATCGTAACAAGAGCACACGGTGCATGCGCGCCTGTAAACAAACACTAAGACATATTTATTAGAGAACGTTTCGGTCCTGACACCTTGATCACTTCTATCATACAGAAGTTGAAAGACATTATATATATGAGAGCAGAGAATGAGGTGTGAGTGACGCATGGTGACCTTAAGAATGCCATGTTGGGATGAGGACGGGTAGACGATGAGATCATGTGACTCCTGTGTTGCTGGGTTGGTGGTGCTTTGCTTGGTTGAGTATAATGTATGCTAATGTTTTAGAAATTTTGTGGTTCCCAGTGTTACGTTCTATTCTATCGGTGACGGCGATTAGCGAGGCTTCTAGACACCGTCGGCGTCTGAGGTCTGGTTTGGTGAGAACGAGTTCTGCCTCATCCCAGTTCATCAAATGCTCCGTGGAGTCTCTGTGGAGGACACAGGCGTACCTTAAATCGTCTCTGTTACTGGCACTTCGATGCTCGTTCAGGCGGACCGCAAGATCTCTGCCTGTTTCGCCTACATATTTCTTTTGACAGAATCCACAGGGGGATTGTGTAGACGCTGCTGTGGAAGTTAGAGGTGTGGGGCTGCGTTTCGTAGTGAGGTCTTTGATAGATGATGTGTTTATGGTGGCAACATTTATGTTGCTCTTAGCAAGTGCCCGGCGAGTATTCGTGGCAACATCACCACATGGGAGCACTGTGAACTGCTTAGAGGGCTGTTCCATGGGCAGTTTGTTGAGGATAGCTTGTGCCTTGAGTCTGCAATCTCGGATGAAGAAAGATGGAAACTGAAGACGTGTAAAATCTTGTGTTATGTAAATACATTCTTCTTCAAGAAAACAAGGGCTGGAGATGCGAAGAACTCTCAAGAAGCCAATGAGGACTCCTTTTTTAGTGCGGGTGTCTTGGTGTGAATATAAGTGTATAAGATCGTCCTTGTTGGAGGTTTTCTACACTTTGAAGAGAAGTTTGTCACTGTCGTGAGATCTGAACTGGAGGACGTCGAGGAAAGGAAGTTTGCCATCCTTTTCGAGTTCAAGTGTAAACTTTATTGATGGTTCGGCTGCATTGATCTTGTTGAGGAGGGCCTGGATATTGTGACGTCTCGGATAGAAAACCAATTTATCATCAACGTATCTTAGCCAGGTGATGGTGTTGGAAATGAGGGTGCTGAATTTCTGTGTCTCTGGGTTTTCCATGATGAGAGTGGCAAGCACAGCACTGAGCGGGCTGTCCATTGCCATCCCAGAGCTTTGTTTGTAACGTTGTCCTGATACTTGAAGAAGTTGAAATTAACACAGAGATCCACTAGACTGATGAAATCTAGAAGAGGTAAAGGAAGGTCGTGTTTTTCAGTGAGCCTCTGTCTCAGAATGTTTATTGCAGCGTCAGTAGGAACGTTGGTGAAGAGGGCTGTGATATCGAAGGAAGCCATGCTTTTTTTTTTAACATTCAGGTTGGAAATTCGAGAGAAAAGGTCACCTGAGTGTTTGAGGAGGGCTTGACTGATGGTGCCCAGAAGTGCTGAAAGGTATTTGGCAAGGTGGCCAGCTAATCTGTGTGGTGCACTCCCTATGCCTGAAGTGATAGGACGTAGTGGGATGCCAGGCTTATGTGTCTTAGGAAGGCCATACACGCCGTATATATATACTTGCTCCATCAACCGTTCTCTCTTCATTTTGAATGTGCCTCGACTTAGGGACAAATGGTGACACCTGGAATTCTCTGTCTGAAGATGCTGTTTCCACCTGATTGTCATCAGAAGGCTAGATTAAAAAAAAATACCCCTTGATGTATTAAACGATCCTCTAAAAAATTACCATTTATTCTAAGTCTGCTCTTCTTATACATTCAACGAATGATTAAATCTCATTTTCCATCCTCTCATGCATATCATGATATATATATATATATATATATATATATATATATATATATATATATATATATATATATATATATATATATATATATATATATATATATGTCGTGCCGATTAGGTAAAACTGGTCAATTAGCAAGAACTCATCTAAAATTAAGTCCTTTCTAAAAAAAATTCTTATACGTTTAAAGATATATTTTTTTCATTTATGTTAATTTTAAAAAATATTATTTTGTACCAAGAGAAACTTTGAAAACCTACTTAACCTTATTACAACAAGCGCAATTTAATTTAGCCTAACCCTACTAAATATATTTTAGATACGTTAACATTAATTTAATAATAAACAAACACAATGAAATATATTTTTTTCGTTATGTTCAGAATGATTTTTGCGAAATTATTGCATACACAAATTTTCACTTGTCTTATATGGCAAGGTGAGCGTTGCTATTTAAGCCAAAATCGCAAGTTTTACCTAATCGGCACGACATATATATATATATATATATAAGATGGGGTCCACCTCTGGTGCAAATTGTGGGACCCATAGCCTCGGAGAAGTGGATAAAAAGGCTTCAGGGAGGAATATTTGGATTTCTTCCTGAAGCCATTTGAATGTTCCACTTCCCCAACCACCCCATCTTATTTTTTTTTACCAATAGGTATATTTTATTACATAATATGGTACAAAAGATTTAAGAGACACATTGTTGATATAAAGATGGCATATACAGTACACGAGGTGTGAGAGATACATGTCTAGTACATATTGGTACATGTTTGTCACTGATTATAATGCGAAAATCTCATCCAACTCCTCCGAGCTGGGGCGCGTGCCCAGAATACAGCATGCATTACCCCTCTGAACAGCAGCGCTGAGTCGCTGGAACAGAAAACTAGCTGCCCTGGGATCCCTAGTTACCCTGTTGAGTCTTTTGCTCAGCTCCTTGAAGAACTTAGATGCACTCTTTTCCCATGAGCCAAGGGTCTCTGAGCCTATGGGAACAAACATATAATGATGGGCTAGTTCTCCATATTTTCTCGACTTCTGGGACTCCCTGAAGGTGGCAGCTGCCCATCCTTCCTCCCTGGTGTATTGGAGATAGGTATCAGCCAAGGTAGATGCACATGTGTAGTCCCACACCACCTGCTTGCCGTCTGTCCAGGCTTGAAGGGTCATACCATCTGGACGCTTTTGGCTGCCATCAGATCTGCATAGTTGGGGTGGCTCCCTTACTGCTGGGCATCCGGCTGTTGTGAGGCTCCTCTTGATAATGTTATTAACCTCTTCATGTCTTGCAATCTTTCCCTCGGATTTACGACACACAAGACCATGGTACCCGAATCGGTCTGCTGCTTCACTGCCACAAATACACCTGTGTTCGGCGAGAATAGGGGCGGCAAGTCAAAGGGCAACACCAATGCGGATGGTCTGTGGGTCGAGGCGTTTGCCAAGGCTGGAGTTGGGAACAGCCAAAAGAAAGTCTCCTGCATGAGAAGCTCTCACTGCAAGGAGGCGGGCTCTATCCTTCCCTGACACACTCTGAAGCATTGCTGAGGCTATATTCTCTACTAATGGGCCATCCCAATGCTACTGTTTGTAGTTGTTGCGGGGAGCAGGCCTGGTTTCAGAGCCTATATATATATATATATATATATATATATATATATATATATATATATATATATATATATATATATATATATATATATATATATATTAGTAATTTATATATGGAATTTTTCGATACAAGATTGCTTAACACAATCCTTCCCAATAGAGCTAAGTGGTATAGATATGTTGATGATATTTTGTGCCTTATGCCTAAGAAAGTAGACATAAATCATTTCCTTGTTAAATTAAATAGCTTAGCTCATTCTATAAATTTTACTGTTGAATTCGAAGTAAATAACTCATTGCCCTTCCTAGATGTTTTTATTATTAAGGGTAACATTGATTTTAAATTTAAAATTTACAGGAAACCTACAAATAATTGTTCCTATGTACACTATTACTCTTCACATCAATATAGAGTTAAAGTGTCGGTTTTCTCTTCAATGTTTTTGAGAGCTTTACGTATTTGTAGTCCAGAGTTCATAGATGAAGAAATCTCTAAAATTTATGAAATAGCTAATGATTTAAAATACCCAAGAAACGTAATTGATAAATCTTTTAAAATAGCTAGAAATACTTTTTACAATCCAAAAAGGGACAACCAACCCTATTCAACTAAAAATATGTTGGTTCTCCCTTACATAAGAACATAAGAACATAAGAAAGGCGGAACACTGCAACAGGCCTACTGGCCCATACTTGGCAGGTCCATGTCAAAACCAACCCACCAATAAAAATATTTGTCCAACCCATCGCCATCCAAGCAACAAGCCCCGACAAACCCCCCTCCCCACCCCAACCATTGTGCAAGTCCCGTTCAAATCCAACCCCTCTCACTCAACACAGAAATAAGGAGAATGCAGCAAGCCATCTGGTCCACACTAGGTAAGTCACCCTAAAACCCAAAACCAAACCCACAAACAAAATCTCCTACCAAACCCACCTACTCCGTTAGTGGGATGGATTGTTGATATACCTTCCTTTCTTAAGAATTTTAATATCAAAGTTGTATTTAAAAATCTTGATACAGTAAAAAGAATTTTGATAAAAAATTCCCCCCAAAATGCTGACGGATGTGTCTATAAGATTCCCTGTAAAATATGCGATAAAGTTTATTACGGTCAAACTGGTAAAAGTCTTGAACTAAGATTAAAACAAAATAAATATAGCATTAGAACTGGACAAGATTCTAATGCTCTATTTATTCATGTGAGAAATTTTAATCATCCAATTGATTTTCAAAATGCTGAGAAGGTTGTATCAAGCAAGTCCATGGTTGAGAGGAATATAATAGAATCATGTTTCATAAAAAGTAGTTTTGAAAATAATATGAATATTTCTTTTGGTTTATATAAATTGGATTCATTTATAATTAATAAAATTTGGAAAGAATTTAATGATAAATTGGACTAATCTAAATTCTTGGGAAGAGTTTCAGGTCCTTTCTTATGTTCCTCTTCACAGAGTCGTGCGTTGTTACGCTACTGTGAGGTGTGGTCTTTGTTAGTGTGATGTGACTGTGAGGTGTAGTCTTGCCCCTTTATAAGCCTTCTTGTCATGTTTCCTTTTATAGTTCCTTGATAATGTGAGTAGTCACGAAAGCGCTTGGAATTGCTCTATTTTGTCATAGTGGTTGTCTTGCATATATATATATATATATATATATATATATATATATATATATATATATATATATATATATATATATATATATATATATAAACACTGATCTCTGGCGAGAGACTCGACTACGAACCTCATGACAAGGTACGCAGTGCTTAGACCGTACACACTGGTCCAATACCTTGGCATCCAGCTGCTAGACGTTCAAGGAGCAGTTTCAGGCAGGAAGGCTTACAGCTTTTCATTCATCCTCTGATCGACACACTAGAGATTTACAATGCTAGAATTCGAGAGCAGGCGAAATATTCACAAACACTGATCAGTGTTATCAGTGTTTGTGAATATTTCGCCTGCTCTTGCGAATTCCTAGCATTGTAAAATCTCTAGTTGTGTCGATGCATGCAGGGATGAGATGAAAGCTGTAAGCCTTCCTGCCTGAAAGCTGGCTGCCTTGGAATAACGTCTAGCGAAAGCTGGATGCCAAGGTATTGGACCAGTGTGGTACGGTCGGTAAGCACTGCGTACCTTGTCATGAGGTTCGTAGGTTCGAGTCTCCGTCGGCCAGAGATCAGTGTTTGTGAATATTTCGCCTGCTCTTGCGAATTCCTAGTATATATATATATATATATATATATATATATATATATATTTTTTTTTTTTTTTTTTTTTTCAACAAGTCAGCCGTCTCCCACCGAGGCAGGGTGACCCAAAAGAAAGAAAATCCCCAAAAGGAAAATACTTTCATCATCATTCAACACTTTCACCACACTCATACATAATCACTGTCTTTGCAGAGGAGCTCAGATACGACAGCTGAGAATAGTCCCTCCCAGCTGTCACTATCCCAGACCCTCCTTTAAAGTGCAGGCATTGTACTTCCCATTTCCAGGACTCAAGTCCAATTAAATCAATTAACTGGTTTCCCTGAATCCCTTCACAAAATGTTACCCTGCTCACACTCCAACAGATCGTCATGTCCCAAAACCATTCGTCTCCATTCACTCCTATCTAACACGCTCACACATGCTTGCTGGAAGTCCAAGCCCTCGCCCACAATACCTCCTTTACCCCTTCCCTCCAACCTTTTCTAGGACGACCCTACTCCGCCTTCCTTCCCTACAGATTTATACGCTCTCCAAGTCATTCTACTTTGATTCATTCTCTCTAAATGACCAAACCACCTCAACAACCCCTCTTCAGCCCTCTGACAAATACTTTTAGTAACTCCACACCTTCTCCTAATTTCCACATTCCGAATTTTCTGCATAATATTTACACCACACATTGCCCTTAGACAGGACATCTCCACTGCCTCCAGCCTCCTCCTCGCTGCAGCATTTGCAACCCATGCTTCACAAACATATAAGAGTGATGGTACCACTATACTTTCATACATTCCCTTCTTTGCCTCCATTGATAACGTTTTTTGTCTCCACAGATACCTCAATGCACCACTCACCTTTTTTCCTTCATCAATTCTATGGTTAACCTCATCCTTCATAAACCCATCCGCTGACACGTCAACTCCCAAATATCTGAAAACATTTACTTCTTCCATAATCCCTCTCTCCAATGTGATATCCAATTTTTCTTTATTTAAATCGTTTGATACCCTCATCACCTTACTCTTATGTATGTTCACTTTTAACTTTCTACCTTTACACACTCTCCCAAACTCGTCCACTAACCTTTGCAACTTTTCTTTAGAATCTCCCATAAGCACAGTATCATCAGAAAAAAGTAACTGTGTCAACTCTCATTTTGCATTTAATTCTCCATAATTTAATAACACCCCTCTCCCCAACACCCTAGCATTTACTTCTTTTACAACCCCATCTATAAATATATTAAACAACCATGGTGACATTACACATCCTTGTCTAAGACCTACTTTTACCGGGAAGTAATCTCCCTCTCTCCTACACACCCTAACCTGAGCCTCACTATCCTCATAAAAACTCTTTACAGCCTTCAGTAACTTACTACCTATTCCAAACACTTGCAACATTTGCCACATTGCTCCCCTATCCACTCTACCATATGCCTTTTCTAAATCCATAAATGCAATAAAAACTTCTCTACCTTTATCTAAATACTGTTCACATATATGCTTCACTGTAAACACTTGATCTACACACCCCTACCTTTCCTAAAGCCCCCTTGTTCATCTGCTATCCTGCTTTCTGTTTTACTCTTAATTCTTTCAATAATAACTCTACCATACACTTTACCAGGTACACTCAACAGACTTATTCCCTATAATTTTTGCACTCTCTTTTGTCCCCTTTGCCTTTATACAAAGGAACAATACACGCTCTCTGCCAATCCCTAGGTACCTTACCCTCTTCCATACATTTATTAAATAATAGCACCAACCACTCCAAAATTATATCCCCACCTGCTTTTAACATTTCTATCTTTATCCCATCAATCCCAGCTGCCTTACCCCTTTCATTCTACCCACTGCCTCACGAACTTCCCCTACACCCACAACTGGCTCTTCCACACTCCTACAAGATGTTATTCCTCCTTGCCCTACACACGAAATCACAGCTTCCCTGTCTTCATCAACATTTAACAAATCCTCAAAATATTCTCTCCATCTTCCCGATACCTCTAACTCTCCATTTAATAACTCTCCTCTCCTATTTTTAACTGTCAAATCCATTTGTTCTCTAGGCTTCCTCAACTTATTAATCTCATTCCAAAATTTTTTCTTATTTTCAACAAAATTTGCTGATAACATCTCACCCACTCTCTCATCTGCTCTCTTTTTACATTGCTTCACCACTCTTTTAACCTCTCTTTTTCTCTCCATATACTCTTCCCTCCTTGCATCACTTCTACTTTGTAAAAACCTCTCATATGCTAACTTTTTCTCCCTTACTACTCTCTTTACATCATCATTCCACCAATCGCTCCTCTTCCCTCCTGCACCCACTCGCCTGTAACCACAAACTTCTGCTGAACACTCTAACACTACATTTTTAAATCTACCCCATACATTTTCGACCCCATTGCCTACACTCTCACTAGCCCATCTATCCTCCAATAGTTGTTTATATCTTACCCTAACTGCCTCCTCTTTTAGTTTATAAACCTTCACCTCTCTTTTACTTACTGATTCTATTTTCCTTGTATCCCATCTACCTTTTACTCCCACTGTAGCTATAACTAAAAAGTGATCTGATATATCTGTAGCCCCTCTATAAACATGTACATCCTGAAGTCTACTCAACAGTCTTTTATCTACCAATACATAGTCCAACAAACTACTGTCATTACGCCCTACATCATATCTTGTATACTTATTTATCCTCTTTTTCTTAAAATATGTATTACCTATAACTAAACCCCTTTCTATACAAAGTTCAATCAAAGGGCTCCCATTATCATTTACACCTGGCACCCCAAACTTACCTACTACACCCTCTCTGCATGTTTCTCCCACTTTAGCATTTAGGTCCCTACCACAATTACTCTCTCATTTGGTTCAAAAGTTCCTATACATTCGCTTAACATCTCCCAAAATCTCTCTCTCTCCTCTACACTCCTCTCTTCTCCAGGTGCATACACGCTTATTATGACCCACTTTTCGCATCCGACCCTTATTTTAATCCACATAATCCTTGAATTTACACATTTATATTCCCTCTTTTCCTTCCATAACTGATCCTTCAACATTATTGCTACCCCTTCCTTAGCTCTAACTCTCTCAGATACTCCTGACTTAATCCATTTATTTCTCCCCACTGAAACTCGCCTACCCCCTTTAGCTTTGTTTCGCTTAGGGCCAGGACATCCAACTTCTTTTCATTCATAACATCGGCAATCATCTCTTTCTTATCATCCGCACTACATCCACGCACATTCAGACAACCCAATTTTATAAAGTTTTTCTTCTTCTCGTTTTTAGTAGATTTGTACAGGAGAAGGGGTTACTAGCCCATTGTTCCCGGCATCTTAGTCGCCTCATACGACACGCATGGCTTACGGAGGAAAGATTCTTTTCCACTTCCCCATGGACAATAGAGAAAATAAAAAGAACAAGAGCTATTAAGAAAAGAAGAAAAACCTAGATGTGTGTATGTATATATATGCATGTGTATGCCAGTGTAGTGTGACCTAAAGTGTAAGTAGAAGTAGCTAGATATACCTGTTATCCAGCGTGTTTATGAGACAGAAAAAGACACCAGCAATCCTACCATCATGTAAAACAGTTTCAGGTTTCTGTTTCACAGTCACCTGGCAGGACGTAGTACCTCCTGGGTGGTTGCTGTCTACCAACCTACTTTATATATATATATATATAAATATATTATATATGTATATATATATATATATATATATATATATATATATATATATATATATATATATATTTAAAATATATATATATATATATATATATATATATATATATATATATATATATATAATATACATATATATATATATATAACATCAGATATAGGAAGAAGCAGGGAGGAGGCAAATGAAAAAATACAACCTCAAGAAATATTTCAAGGCTCCTCTCATGCAGTCTCTTGGCAGACATAAGAAATCAAAGTATTATGCCAACGTAAATCTTTCCGAGCCTCAATATAAAACTCCCGAAATAAAAAAAAAAATTCCGGAGAATTAAATGTATGGAATGTAATATCCATTGACAGAGAAAATCGCAAATTTAAAAAGCACTTTAATAGCTCGTCAGTTTTGGGTAACTGCACTTAAAAACATGATTTTAGAACGTCCTGAAGATACTAAAGTAATACTGTCTAGCAAATATTACTACGTTCGTTTTCACTAGTATATGAATACCTATATAAATAATTAATTTTGACTTGAGGGCAGAATATACTTAGCACAAGTTTAGCCCGAATATTCACTCAGCCGTAGTAACTACATGCACAAAAATCATGCAGTATTATCATGCAAGGTCAACACTGACGTTGGCGGAGATTGACGATCTAAGTGAATGACTTGCCGGGGGAACCAGACCGAGCGAAATTTACGTGACCCCATCATTTACGTGACCCCATCATTTACGTTGATGAAAGTGCCGCTGCTTTCCTCAATAACGAAGATTTTGTGGGGGAGACGAATCTATTTTTGGATTCATTTACCTATTCTTCGTTTAAATAGGAAATCTTGGAGTTATGAAGTCAGATAAAAAAAAAATTTTTTACTTGTATACGTTGAATATATTACTTATTTTTTGTACTTCAGCATCTAAGTACAAAATACAAGCTGCATCAAAACTTTTTATGAATATAATGGTTACTGATTTTGCATAATTTTATGAGAGAATTGCATGTCATATTGAATAATATTTAATAATTAGTTATCAGTTGTTACTAAGCTAAAAATTGGTGTGGGAAATTACCTGAAGGAGGTTTACAGGGTATTACCTGAATTATTACCTGCAAGTAATATGGGTGAGCTAAGTGGGACTTAGTCACAGTAGGCCGTCAAAACTGTCATTCCCTCGATGCCCACTCCCACAAAAAAAGATAGACCTAACATTAA
Organism: Cherax destructor; assembly: GCA_009830355.1. Lineage (NCBI taxonomy): Eukaryota > Metazoa > Arthropoda > Malacostraca > Decapoda > Parastacidae > Cherax > Cherax destructor. The sequence continues at coordinate 36,141 of WNWK01016745.1, forward strand.
ATTAATAATTACAATATTGAACATTAATGCCAATAATGGTAAATTATAAATTAATGTGGACTGTATATGATTTAAGGACACTAGGATAATTTTCCCAGTTGTGAGACTTGACAGATACATTATAGTCATCATGTGTTACATTCTTAGAATTATTTGGCTGGATGGTCTGTAATTGAACAATTAATTCTTGTAGACCTAATCTTATTTCATCCAGAGAAAAGCAACTTTTGTGGTATTTATTAGACAACCACTCTATAGTCTTGCAGCTCAATTTATTCTCTAAGACAGCACTTAATATCCAGTCTGATTCACCCAAATCAAACCCATTACTCAAGGACTTAGAGTGCTTCCTAATTTGACCCAAATTGTTACAAATTATGGTAACTGTTTTCCGGAGTTCTTAAATTAATCAAAATATTCACTAGGTCTAACCTACTTTGCTCCCCATTACCATAGGTCACCTCTAACAAGTCAACTGCCTCCAGCTAACTAGAGCCTATATTTTGAAATCCTTGAATCAGGGCATATGCATCGCTTCTGACCTGCCCTTTGAGATCAAATAATTTTGTGACATCTGCTAGGTCATTCCTCACATGCACAACATCCTTAAATACTGACCAGAATTCCTCTCAGTTGTCTCCTGGACTAAATATTGGTAGACATAAGTCTGGGAGCTTGGGTAAAGACCTGGTACTTGCATTACTAGTGGTCAACTGTAGTATTTGCACATTTTAATTTATTTAATATCTCTCTTTTACATGATAGTATTTTCTCTTCCAGTTCATAATATTGATTAATTAATAATTCATTATCATCTGCACAATTCACCAGCAGATCTCCTTCACATTCTTTGTAACACAATTTGTATGACACATACCTACTCTCTAATGATTCCAAATATAATTCTAGATTAACCTTATTAACAGTTTCTTCTGCCACCAATTCCAGGCATTTATTATAAGCTCTGGTCACATGACCTTTTTTTTTTGCATTTAATGATGCCTTTATATTCTTAATTCCCATGGACCTTCCATTCACATAAATTTCGTTACTCTCAGCTATGGTTCCTTTATGTATAAGACTCAATTAATGAACACTGGTTATACAAATTATACAATGAGACACTCGTATAATTATTACAATATGCACCAAATATCCTAGCCAAATATTTCCTGGCTTACCAAATTAATTATAATTATTATTATTATTATTATTATTATTATTATAAGCCAAATATTTCCTGGCTTAGCAAATATAATTATAAAAACTATTATTATAAGCCAAATATTTCCTGGCTTAGCAAATATAATTATAATTACTATTATTACAAGCCAAATATTTCCTGGCTTAGCAAAATAATTACAATTATTATAATCAGGAAGAAGACAATTATCATTCCTTGCCCTAACTGGGCTTTGCAAATTAAAAATTATAGCAATTACAATCCTAGCCTCACTGGGTTTAGCAATTAATTTATATAATAATTACATAAATCCATTAATATTACAAATGTATAATTAATACAATTCCAGTTCCACTAGGCATGCAAATTCAATTAATTGTGGCAACTATAATCCACTACACAAACACCATAAATTAATTAAATTATTTTCAATTATATGTGAACCCAACAATCCATTTCTTTCAATCAAATCATTAAATTAAATTCAATTCTCACTGATTACATTTCCGGGTTCGTTAGGACCAAAAGCTTAAAAATTAATTATGTGGGAAATTACCTGAAGGAGGTTTACAGGGTATTACCTGTAATATTTCCTGCAAGTAATTTGGGTGAGGTAAGTGGGACTTAGTCACAATTGGTCGCCAAATTGTCACTCCCTCGATGCCCACTCCCTATCACTCCCACAAAAAAAAAAAGCTAGACCTAACATTAAATTAATAATTACAATATTAAACATTAATACCATTAATGGTAAATTATAAATTGATGTGGACTGTATATGATTTTAGTACCTGACTGTTAGAAACGGTTAATGGGAATATTTTTACAGAGACTAGGAAAGGTTTTCTCCTAACCATATCATTAGAACAATAAATTTTATACACATTAACTTACCATTTGTTATAGGAAGACACATAATGCTGATGGAACACACCTTAAAAGAACACACCTTAACCTTACCCTAGCAGTTAGAATTTACGATAGCGAACGCAAAAACTACTGTACATTATGGGTAAGCGTCACTTAGCTAAGGTGTGCTGCTGGGTTAATTGGTGTCCTCTGTTTTTCCAACCTTGTTGCTGAATTGTACAGATTTTCCACACTATTTATCCCAATTCTTCAGCTGGAACGTGTCAGCAATTTCTAAATTACGGATTGAGGCCGATATACAGCAACTGACCTTCGAGAACGCCTGATTACACTGCACAGTGTTCACACATTAAATTCATTATGGCGTCTCTCTGCGGCGTCACTCCCCCGGCTGTTCTACCTCCCCCCTCTCACTCGAAATTTCTCGAAGGATCCATATAACATCACATCTTAATACACAGTTATTATATTATACATTTATGTTCTACATTTTGGAAAATTATACATAAATTTTCCACTAAAGGTTATTTAAGATGTATAAACAATTTCACTCACTTCTTCTATCGTCACTAAAACATTTACTAGATATAACTTTGATTTTCTAGAATATGTTCAATAAAGTCCCAAGAAAAACATCCAAAGCATTATGCAAAATGAAAAAATCTACGAGAACTTCCTGAACACTCTAAAAAAATATTCTTTCCTAAAGAACTTTCTAAATATTATCGAAATACTTTCTGAAAGAACTTCCTAAACACTTTGGACAAAAAATTTGATTGAACATCCTAAAATATATGGGAAAACATTCACAAATAACCCGCAAGTAGGAGAGAAAATCTTAAGACGACGTTTCGGTCCCACTTGGACCATTGACAAAGTCACTTAAAGAACCTCATAAACACTCTTGAAAAACTTCCAGAAAGAACTTCCTAATCATTATGGAAAGACTTTCTGAAAGAACTTGCTAAACACTATTCAAAATACTTTCTGAAAAACATCCAAAACAATATTGATTTTTTTTCTGAAAAAAAAAAACTTCCTAAACACTATTCATTTTTTTTTCTGAAAAAAAAAAAAAATCCTAAACACTATTGAAATATTTTTTCTGAAAAAAACTTGCTAAAAATTATAGAAAAGCTTTCTGAAGGAACTTCATAAACATTATGAAAACACTTTCCTTAAAGAACTTCCAAAAAATTAAACATTACAGAAAAAATTCTTGAAGAACTTCCTAAAAATACCAAAAGAATATTGTCAGCATTTCCACCACATCTTAGTATATAGCAGTCACCTCATACAGGCAAGACTCCTGTTGCTACTGTTGGTGCTGCTGTTACTGTTGTTGCTGCTGCTGTTTCTGCTACTGCTACTGCTAGTGCTGCTGTTACTGCTGCTGCTGCTGCTTCTGCAACTGCTGCTGCTGCTACTGCTGTTGTTACTGTTGTTGCTACTGCTGCTGTTAGTGCTGCTGTTACTGCTGCTGCTGCTGCTGTTGATACTGCTGCTGCTACTGTTTCTGCTGCTGCTGCTGCTTCTGCAACTGCTGTTGCTGCTACTGCTGTTGTTACTGTTGTTGCTGCTGCTGCTCCTACTGCTGCTGCTTCTGCTGTTACTGCTCCTGCTGCTACGGCTGCTGCTGCTGCTACTGTTGCTTCTGCTCCTACTGCTACTGTTGCTGCTGCTGCTCCTGCTGCTACTGCTCGTGTTACTGCTGCTATTGCTGCTGCTCCTGCTCCTCCTACTGCTACTGCTGCTGCTGCTAGTGATGTTGCTGCTACTGCTAGTGCTGCTGCTGCTGTTATTGTTGCTGCTGCTGCTCCTACTGTTGCTGCTGCTCCTGCTGCTGCTGCTACTGCTTCAGCTGCTACTGTTGCTGCTGCTCCTGCTGCTGCTGCTGTTACTTTTTTCGTTGCAGTTGTGGCTACTGCTGCTGCTACTGTTGTTGCTACTGCTTCTACTGCTACTGCTGCTTCTGCTACAGCTGCTGAAGCTAATGTTGCTGGTGTTGATACTGAAGCTTATGCTACTGCTGCTACTGCTGCTGCTACTGCTGCTGCTGAAACTGCTACTGCAGCTGCTACTGCTGCTGATACTGTTGATGCTGCTGCTCCTCCTACTGCTGCTCGTTCTTCTACTGCTGCTGCTCTGCTGCTACTGCTCCTGCTGCTACTGCTTCGTTTGCTGCTGCTGCTGTTGTTTCTGCTACTCTTGCTGCTGGTGCTCCTACTGCTATTATTGCTGCTACTGCTACTGATGCTGCTGCTACTGCTACTGCTGCTGCTACTGCTACTGCTTCTACTGCTGCTGCTGCAACTGCTGCTACTGTTGCTCCTGTTACTGTAGCTGCTGCTGTTTCTCCTGTTACTGTAGCTGCTGCTGTTGCTCCTGTTACTGTAGCTGCTACTGCTGCTTCTGCTGCTGCTTTTGCTGCTGCAACTGCTACTGCTGCTGCTGCTGTTGATGCTGCAGCTGCTACTACTCTTACTGTTGCTTCTGCTGCTACTACTGCTTATGCTACTGTTGCTGCTGCTGGTGTTACTGCTCCTGAAGCTGCTCTTGCTGCTGTTGTTACTGTTGTTGCTGCTGCTGCTCCTGCTGCTACTGCTGCTGTTCCTGTTGTTGTTGCCGCTGCTGCTTCTGCTGCTGCTACTGCTGCTACTGTTGTTGCTGCTGCTGTTTCTGCTCCTGCTACTGCTAGTGCTGCTGTTACTGCTGCTGCTTCTGCAACTGCTACTGCTGCTACTACTGCTGCTACTGCTGCTGCTACTGCTGCTGCTGAAACTGTTACTGCAGCTGCTACTGCTGCTGTTACTGTTGCTGCTGCTCCTACTGCTACTGCTGCTGCTCTGCTGCTACTGCTCCTGCTGCTACTGCTTCGTTTGCTGCAGCTGCTGTTGTTTCTGCTACTCTTGCTGCTGGTGCTCCTACTGCTATTATTGCTGCTACTGCAACTGCTGCTATTGCTGCTGCTACTGATACTGCTGCTGCTACTGCCATTGCTGCTGCTACTGCTACTGCTTCTACTGCTGCTGCAACTGCTGCTACTGTTGCTCCTGTTACTGTAGCTGCTGCTGCTCCTGCTGTTTCTGATGCTGCTGCTACTGCTGCTGCTACTACTGCTGCTACTGGTACTTCTACAACTACTGCTACTGTTGCTCCTGTTACTGTAGCTGCTACTGCTGCTTCTGCTGCTGCTGCTGTTGCTACTGATACTGCTGCTGTTTCTACTGATGTTGCTGCTGCTGATGCTCCTACTGCTGTTGCTACTGCTGCTGCTTTTGCTGCTGCAACTGCTACTGCTGCTGCTGTTGTTGCTACAGCTGCTACTACTCTTACTGTTGCTTCTGCTGCTACTACTGCTTCTGCTACTGCTCCTGAAGCTGCTCTTGCTGCTGTTGTTACTGTTGTTGCTGCTGCTGCTCCTGCTGCTACTGCTGCTGTTACTGTTGTTGTTGCCGCTGCTGCTTCTGCTGCTGCTACTGCTACTACTGTTGTTGTTGCTGCTACTGCTGCTAGTGCTGCAGCAGCTGCTCCTGCTGCTGCTACTGCTGCTGTTGGTGCTGGTCTTAGTGTTTCTGCTGCTGCTGCTCCAGCTGCTACTACTACTGCTGGAGCAGTAGCAGCTTCATTCTGTATTCATTTCAAGATTGATGGACTGATTACATCGACTCCAGGCCGAGGGACTGATTACCTCAAACTCCTCCTGTTCTTCACGATTCTCCTTTGTATGGACTGATGAAGCCACTGTGTGGCGAAACGTTTCCTCAATAAAGATACCCAAGTGTTGCATATGTGTCTAATTTGTCAACTTGTCGGTTCCCTGAACTATTTGTCTAGAGAAGAACACGAAGGAGAACACGAGGAAGAAGAACACTAGGTAGAAGAACACGACGAAGAACACTGGGTAGAAGAACACGAGGAAGAACACTGGATAGAAGAACACGAGGAAGAACACAAGGAAGAACACGAGGAAGAACACAAGGAAGAAGAACACAAATAAGAACACAAGGAAGATAAACACGAGGAAGATGAACACGATGAAGAACACGAGGAAAAAGAACACGTGGAAGAAGAACACGAGGAAGAGCACAAGGAAGAACACGAGGAAGAAGAACACGAGGAAGGAGAACACGAGGAAGGAGAACACGAGGAAGAACACAAGAAAGAAGAACACGAAGAAGAAGAACACGTGGAAGAAGAACACGAGGAAGAGCACAAGGAAGAACACGAGGAAGAAGAACACGAGGAAGGAGAACACGAGGAAGGAGAACACGAGGAAGAACACAAGAAAGAAGAACACGAGGAAGAAGAACACGAGGAAGAGCACGAATAAGAAGAACACGAGGAAGAAGAACACGAGGAAAGAGAACACGAGGAAGAACACGAGGAAGAAGAACACGAGGAAGGAGAACACGAGGAAGAAGAACAGGAGGAAGGAGAACACGAGGAAGAAGAACACGAGGAAGGAGAACACGAGGAAGAAGAGCACGGATAAGAAGAACACGAAGCAGAACACGAGGAAGAAGAACACGAGGAAGAAAAGCACGGGGAAGAACACGAGGAAGAAGAACACGAGGAAGAACACGAGGAAGAACACGAGGAAGAAGAACACGAGGAAGTAGAACACGAGGAAGGAGAACACGAGGAAGGAGAACACGATGAAGAAGAACACAAGGTGGAAGAAGGATCTAGGAGATCACAAGGGAATAATTTTTGTTTCCAGTAGAGTTTGGTCCCACTTTACAGCGCTTCACTTTAAGGAGTTTCACTAATACAGCAGTTTTCAGTTATACTCAGTCTTCATTTATTGAGACTTCCTACAATAAATATATTGACCACTCACTATAAGCTAAGTGTGAAAATATTTTAAGGTAAGTAATGTGTGTATTGTAATTGCATTTGCTCACTTAATACATATTTGTTTAAACATTTTATCAAGCTTTTAAATAGTTTTGAAAGCGAGAGAGAGAGAGAGAAAAAATAAAATAAAAAAAGGGTTGTTTCACTTTACAGCAGTACTGGAACCTAACTTGCTGTATAAGCGGGGCCCTCCTGTAGTCACAAGTGAGTCACTAAATGTACACACTCAAACTATTTACTTTAATTTTCATCAAAGTTTATTTATTCATTAACATTGTCTATGAAATAGACGTATCAAACGATAACTATATAATAAAATATACAAATGTAATTGGATTTATATCATAATTTTTTGGGAGAGGAGAAATATGTGACCAGTTGAAGGTCCTCTAGCAGTGGTTTTCAAGGTTTTGATCTGCGGACCCGGAAAACTAGAAATATTTCCCGCACCGCTAAGGCAGAAATAAAAACCATTATTTATATATAATAATATAGCATTACTTTTTTATTTTGTGAATTACTTTTTAAATTTAATAATATAAAATAAAAATTCTGTTGCTACTTAAAAGTAAAACCTAACAGTAAACAAAAATGCTAATAATATTTAATAATAAAACGTCTTGAACTTTTGAGAAAGCAATAACTTTTTCGCGGACCGGCAGAATATTTCTGCGGACCGGCACGGGACTGCGGACCAGCACAGGACTGCGGACCGGCACGGGACTGCGGACCAGCGGTTGAAAATCTGTGAGTCTAGAAGACACTCTTCAGTAGCTGCCAGAGTGCCATCATCCAGGTACCAGATGTTGCACTCGCTGCATAGGCTGGAAGTTAGTTCTCTTACAACCACGCAGAAGAGAAGTGGAGCGAGTGGATCACCCTGCTGAACACCCTCTGATGAGGGAATTTCATGCTCACTAAATTAAAGAATTGACCATCTCTGTCATATGTTGTGCTCGTATTCCCGTACATCCTCCTGCACATCCTGCTGGAAATGACACAGTCTATTTATAAACTCCTGGTTCTGGCAAAATTAACTGTCCAGTGATTTGGGTCATCATCAGGGTTGTTGTTGGTGACACTGGA
>WNWK01016746.1:0-40000 GCA_009830355.1 Cherax destructor
TCTTATAACATACTTAAGGTAGTGAGTGTGGGATGACACCCGTGTCTATGTTGCCTCTCTATAGCATACTTAAGGTAGTGAGTGTGGGATGACACCTGTGTCTATGTTGCCTCTCTATAACATACTTAAGATAGTGAGTGTGGGATGACACCCGTGTCTATGTTGCCTCTCTATAGCATACTTAAGGTAGTGAGTGTGGGATGACACCTGTGTCTATGTTGCCTCTCTATAACAAACTTAAGATAGTGAGTGTGGGATGACACCTGTGTCTATGTTGCCTCTCTATAGCATACTTAAGGTATTGAGTGTGGAATGACACCTGTGTCTATGTTGCCTCTCTATAACATACTTAAGGTAGTGAGTGTGGGATGACACCCGTGTCTATGTTGCCTCTCTATAACATACTTAAGATAGTGAGTGTGGGATGACACCCGTGTCTATGTTGCCTCTCTATAACATACTTAAGGTAGTGAGTGTGGGATGACACCCGTGTCTATGTTGCCTCTCTATAACATACTTAAGGTAGTGAGTGTGGGATGACACCCGTGTCTATGTTGCCTCTCTATAGCATACTTAAGATAGTGAGTGTGGGATGACACCCGTGTCTATGTTGGTTCTCTATAACATACTTAAGATAGTGAGTGTGGGATGACACCTGTGTCTATGTTGCCTCTCTATAGCATACTTAAGGTATTGAGTGTGGAATGACACCTGTGTCTATGTTGCCTCTCTATAACATACTTAAGGTAGTGAGTGTGGGATGACACCCGTGTCTATGTTGCCTCTTAACATACTTAAGATAGTGAGTGTGGGATGACACCCGTGTCTATGTTGCCTCTCTATAACATACTAAGGTAGTGAGTGTGGGATGACACCTGTGTCTATGTTGCCCTCTCTATAACATACTTAAGATAGTGAGTGTGGGATGACACCTGTGTCTATGTTGCCTCTCTATAACATACTTAAGGTAGTGAGTGTGGGATGACACCCGTGTCTACGTTGCCTCTCTATAGCATACTTAAGGTAGTGAGTGAGGGATGACACCCATGTCTATGTTGCCTCTCTATAACATACTTAAGGTAGTGAGTGAGGGATGACACCCATGTCTATGTTGCCTCTCTATAACATACTTAAGGTAGTGAGTGTGGGATGACACCTGTGTCTATGTTGCCTCTCTATAACATACTTAAGATAGTGAGTGTGGGATGACACCTGTGTCTATGTTGCCTCTCTATAGCATACTTAAGGTAGTGAGTGAGGGATGACACCCATGTCTATGTTGCCTCTCTATAACATACTTAAGGTAGTGAGTGAGGAATGACACCCATGTCTATGTTGCCTCTCTATAACATACTTAAGGTATTGAGTGTGGGATGATGTCGCGTGGGTCCTGGGAGAGATATATAGGAGGTCAAAGATACTCCTTGTTGGATGGTTACGGTATATTTACAGTAAGTGAAGGAGAGTCCAGCACACCGTCTGTCTCGCCTGTAGGTCTAACGTTAGTGAGGGAGAGTCTCTAAGAGAGGCTGTGCATGCGCTGAGCCTCTGACGTCAGCGGGTCCGTGACGTCACGCAAAGGACCAGCTGTATAAAAGGAAAGTACACTACACAGTGTATATATGATACTGACACGACAGCTCGGCCATGTTATCGTATGACGTCTCGGCATACTATACAACTCTATAGGCTGAACAGACGTGGTACTGGATGAATCTATACAATAGCAAACACATTATAACTTTGAACTGATCAAGATTAATCTTACTCTCGCACTTCTTGAGTTAATGGTACATAAGAGAAATTTAATGGATCTAGATATAATGCAAATTTGATTGATCAATCTGTATTCATACACTCAGCGGGTTCTGAGGAAGAATAAATATATTTACAAGGAAGAAGTTTTAACAGAAAAAGAGGCTCGGCTAGCACGGTCAACTGTTAAAGCTCCAGAACTCGCAGGGAACATGAACACACAAAAAAATTCTAGATAATGAACACTTAGTAACAAAACACACAGTCGACAATTTCTCTTAACTCAATCATCTAATTGTACAGTCATTTACATTTAACCCCAACTCTGCTAGAGTAAGATTTACATATACAGAATGGTTTATCATCTCTGGGTGGATCAAACTCTGTTACAGTAGGTAACTCAACTTCTGATTGAGGAGGGTCTACACTGATATCAACAAATGATACTTGGGGTTTCTCAGCACTTTATGTACGCAAGGAGTAACGACAATCAGGTTGTCCCTCTGCCTCACTACTAGAAGTTGAAGGTACTGGGTCAGACGGATTATCATTGTCAGTCCAACAGTCTGGTCGTCAGGGGCTTCGTCTTCGTCACATACTAACTTCATATGATCTAGATGCGATTCTTTCACTTACCCGTCTAAGTTCTCTAACTTTATACTTATTGCCCTTGATATATTCAACTACTCGATACGGGCCAACAAACTTTTTGGTCTAATTTAGGCATTGCTGAAGTTTTGTTAAAGTTGAACAACATGACTCTGGACCCTACTTGAACTTTAGTCGGTTTGGCTTTGGTATTAGTTACTCTAGTAAATTCTGCTGTTGACTTATGAAGTGTTTCAGGATTCTTCTGAAAACACTCTGAGCTTGGCTGAGTACAGTTGCTATGAAATCATCAGGGTTATACGACGGTTTTGGATTAGAATATAACAACTCTAAGGCAAACGCTTGTCAACACCATACAAGGCGTAATGCGGCGTATCACCTATAGAAGCATTGAAAAGCAGAATTTATAGCACATTGAACATCAGGTATAACTTCATCCCAGGTTGAACTATTGGGATTAACAGTGGCTCTCAAGACATCAGTACTTTTTATTAGTTCTTTCCGCTAAACCATTGCTGGCAGGATGGTGTGGAACAATGGTAGATTTAGTAATCTTATACAAGGCACATAGGTTTTCTAGAATCTGGGTTGCAAAATTCACCTCCATTATCGGATACTAAGTTTAGGGTGGTGTGTCCTCATATTATCGTTCCTTCGCTTTAGCTACTGTCTCGGCAGTCTTGTCTGGAATAAGGAACTAACTCACAATATCTGGTGAAATGATCGACCATCACACACAGATGTTTTTGCCTTGCGTTGTACATTGAAAATTAGTTAGCAGATCTATTAACTCTTTCCCATGGCTCACTAGTAGTGGGATACATCTGGATAGGATTGGGACCGTTGATATTACCCTTGTGTTTCATACAAACACTACACTTCTTAACATACTCGGTAATATCAGTTGCCATACGAGGCCAAAAGTACTTCAATCTTGCTTGTTTGTCGAACGGTCCATACCAGGGTGTGCAACACCTGGTGCATCGTAATTAGCTGTAAAGCTACTTTTACTAGTGACTGAGGAATTACTAACTGGTATGCCCGTCTACTAGGCGTTCCCAGCTCGGTTACGCAATACAGTAATTCTTGGTTCATAACAAAGTCACTGATAGGTGCTGGTGGCTTCACAGTAAGAATAAGGTCTTCCTGTAGCAGGAATCGAGTCACACCAGACCACAAGGGATCTGTTCTTTTGGGCATTCTTTACACCCCCCAGCAAAAAACGGAGGATCAGCATTTCCCCAAAGCAACCCCTGGCGCGATAAAGCATCTAAAACCCTTTTTTTGACGCCAAAATGTTCAAGGTAGGGTTGAACTCTTGGATAGTTAAGGACCCCCCTAGCTAGTCTTCCGGGGGGTTGTTTATTCTGGAACAAGGGTTTTTTAGAGGTGCATGATCTGTCAAGACATGGAGGGGTTCTGATAAATTATGTCTCGGAATTTTTTTAAAGACCCCCTATTGCTGGCTTCTTGCTCAGTTACTGTATAATTTCTTTCAGCCTTTGTAAGGACTCGACTAAAAATAACTCGTTTTTTACTATTCTTCTGTGCAAGAACTGCACCAATGCCTATAGAACTAGCATCAGTGGTTAAATAAAGGGGTTTTGGAAATCTGGGAATTTTGGGTTGGAGCAAAGTTAATCTTTCTTTCAAGGTTTGAAATGTTTTTCCCCTGACTAAAGGGCCCCAAACAAATGGAGCATCTTTCTTAAGAAATTAAAGAGGAGCTGCTATTGGGAAATTTTTGGCAATTTTGATCAAAAAAACCTGCTAAGCCCCCCAAAGGATCTTGGCATCAGCATTTTGGGGTTGGGGAAAAATTAATTTTGCATCTACTTTACTTCGGTCAGTCAAACCCCCCCCTTTTGGGGGGCTACGTGCCCAAAAACTTAATTTCTGATCTGAAAAATTGACATTTAACAGTTTGATCTTTAGATTGGCTTCTTCAAGCTTACTCAGTACCTTCTCTAGTCTTTCTAAATGCTTATTTACATCCTCGGACATAACAATTAGTATAAAATTAAAAAATTGTTTTTTTCCCTAAAAGGGCCCCCCTAAAGATATTGGTCAAAAACCCCCGAGAATGTTAGGTGAGGATTTGGGGCCCCGGCCCCAATCGACAGAATTCGAAATGACCTGTTGGGAGTAGAGAATGGGTTGAGCTCTTAGCTGTCCTCATGAAGAGGAACTTGCCAAAACCCTTGTAACAAATGGGGGTTGAAAGATTATTATCTCCTATATTATTTTGGGTCACCAAGTACAGGAAGTGGGAAACGGGTCGGTTTTTTCGCTTTTAACCCCAAAAACAACCCCGGGCCCCAAGTCCGTCCTTCTTAGGTACAGGATTGGGGGGGCTTCCCCGGGTGAGTTACTGGGGGCGATCACACCATCGTCAAGCTCTTATTTATTAATTCCTCTGCGACAGCGCCCCTTTAATACGGCATCCTGTACGCAGGTACAAAAATTTGGGCTGGTACCGGTTCCCCAAATGGGATACGAGGGGGCAATAGGTTCGTTAAACCCATCTTCTCACCGGGGAAGGCAATTTTTCCCCGGTGTTTTTAATAGTTTCAAAAAATCCGGCTTCATCTGGAAATTTTGGTGGGGAAACTAAGTCTTTCTCTTCTCTGGGGAATTTTGACTGGTCGATTGGGTGGTGGATCCCCCCAGTTGAAAAAACCCCCGACCCACTGGTGGGGCAACTCATCCTCCCCGAAAGGGGGAAGGGTAGTGAACAAGATCAAAAAGTTGTATTGGTTTTAGTCGAAAATTTTCCCAAAGGGATTAGCGACAAGTAGAAATATCTTACTGTCTTGGACGGGGATGTAAAGATGGCTCAACAAAAAACCCCCTTTACTCTGCGGGGAAATTTCTGTCAACTAGGACATTGTCACCATCTGGAACATGGGGGAAAACAACAGACACCCCTAGTGAGGGCCCCAGTTCAGGGGGATCTTTCTGCAGGCGGCACGTGGCTTTTACAGAGATGGCATTACAATTTCAAATAGGTGTTTTCCAAAAAGGGGCCCCCCGTGGAAAAACACTCTTGAATTAGTCGGCATTCCCCAGATAGATTTAAGGGCCGGGGGTCCTCCGGTACCTGAGTAGGCTGGGCACTATCTTGCATGTCTAAATTTGTTTTAGGTGGAACACAGACAGTGAAAAATTTCCCCGTGCCTGGCTGCTTCCCCCGCTACAAAAGGGAACTTTCCTTTCAAGTACTTAATCCGGTCTGAAAAAACTGCAGCTGTTAGCCTCGGATCCCATTTTAAACCCCAAAAAAGGTACAACTAGGTCATCGTTTTCCCCGCCATGGGAAAGGATCAAGCACAATTAAAAACCCCATGGCAAAAAAGGGGGTTAAAAGGTCACCAGGAAACTAATTTAAAACAACGAAAGGGGGAAAAAAGGGTTAAAATTTTACCCTTGGATAAAGAAAAGGGAAAAATAGCCCCCCCTCTGCCCCCGAAAAAGGAGAACCCGCAACACCCAGAAGGGTGGACACCGATGGTTCTATGGGGAAAAAGGCATGTTTTAGCTGCTTATCTCTAAACAAACTAGACCCCCTTTATTGACTTGTGCCCCAGAATCCATAAACACCTGGACGGGTGCACCATACACGGATCCTTCTACTAAGGAAAACCCTATTTGCACTGGAACTAATAAAAAACAAGATGGCGGATTATCATCAGTAAAAAGGCCCAAAACCCCTGCCAAAATATCATCTTCCACTACTGGAAAATTTATCAAAAATTTTCCCAATTATCTCGTCTACAGAACAGTCATCATCAGTTACTGGAGTTTCATCACAAATCCTCTCCCCCGAGATCCCCAAAAACCCGAAGGAATTCTGGATGGGGGAAGGAGTATCAAACTCCCCCTGTCCCAAAAATTTGGTCCATTGGGGGGGTGGTTTGAGTTCCCTTTCTTGGTTCTGGTTTTAGTCAGAACCACGGCCTCTATTACCTCTTCTCTTCTCTGTATGACGACCACGGAAGGATCTGGAATACCCGCGGTTATTTGGCATTACACTGGAAGTATTGGAGCTATCCGGGATAACAATAAGGTAAGTCTGGATAGGCTCTTCGACAGTGCGCGTTTCTTAGAGGCATTGTCAGGACAGTTTATTGCAATATGACCTCTGAACCACAGTTGTGAATGCGTGCTGTGGTCCTATAGGTACTACGGTTACTATGAGCATACTGACTTTTCACACTCCCTTTGGAAGAAAAAACGGGAATGATAGTTACAAAGGCCTTGCCGTGTTGCACAAACGACAGGGCTTTTGGGTGTAACTCAGGTAATGTGGATTGCTGATCTACTGAGGGAACGATTTGGGGGGACACAAATCATGGACATTCCGGAGCTTCAAGGAGTTTACATGACAGTTAAAGGACTTGCCTTATAAGCATATACTGCCGTAGGTGGCAAATTGCTTAATGGTACCAAAAGCTGCGAATTTACCTATTAAACCATCCATTACATGGCCAGGCGGGAAGAAAGAGGTTTTTGGAACAGTCGCAAACGATGATAAGAGGGCATCAACCTGAAAGCAAATTGACACAGCTGTTCATCATGCCTAGGGACCGCGTTCACTAGTTCCTTTGTCAATAAAGGATCTCGGCCTCTTTAGGATTGAAACTTACGTAATCTTGATTCGTATTCTTCCCATTTAGTTAGACCTTTGAATTCTTTTCAAAGAGTAAACACATTATTAGCGGCAGGGGGCCTAGCCAAAGATTCTTTTCCATAGTAATAAGGCGCTCCCTCCGTGGAGGACTTTCCCGGAACTTGCCCTTGAAGGGGTTGCAAGGAACCAGTCGTCAAGACTGTCTGGGTCACCAAAAAAGGGGTAGTGAATCAATGGGGTCTCTAGAATAGTTAGAAGAACGGGAGTCTTTTGTCCGTCGGTATTCAATTGATTCTGACTGGCAGTCCCGTCATTGTTGACTGGCAACCTCACCCATTACAAGTTACATTTTCCTGAGACATGACTGAGCAAATAAACGAATCGAATTGAAAGCAAAAATTACCGTTTTATAAAAATATCAACTATGTAATTATTAACTATTCCATGGGTAACACGGATAATAGCACAATAACACTAAAGAAAAAAAATAACTCCAAATTGACTTGGCAAGAAAATTCAACACACTAAGATAAAACAATCTAGCTTTAACTTGAACAGCAAAATGAGTTTTCTTTTCTTTAAATATCAAAAAATTGCGACACAATAAAATAATTAAATGCCAATTAATTAAAAGAATTCAATAATGGTTATGGCACTAGCAACAATCTGATAAAACAAATCGATAAATTGTTACTGGCAAAATTAAAGTAACTTTCTTTGTATCTCTAGAAGTTCACTGGATAATTCTTATTACTCTTAGGAAATGACAAGTTACTAAGGCAATTAAACACAACAAAATTGATAAAACAAGGTGAATACTGGCCAATTTACTTTACACAAAACAATTTCAGGAAGACTGATTGAAAAAATTCACCTGGGGTAAATTATTTTCACACAACACAGATATTAGAAATAAAATAGTTTGAACACTCTTACTCTTAATTGCAAGCAAAACAATAACTCAATGCAACAAGTTACTGAACAATTTACTAAAAACGCAAACAAACAAAGTGAAATTGTTCAAAACATGAAAACAAATGAAAAATTAATGACAATAAAATTGTATGAACACTTACATTGTGGAAGATCTCATCAAAGGCACAGAACAGTTACTTACTGCACTACAAAAATCATGCTCTTGTTGACTTTTACAAGTAATTATTGTAGCAAAATAATATCCTCAGTAAGTTATTTGTCTAATCTGCAAAATGAAGGCACATTAGCACTATACAAAAGAACAAGTACACAAAACAATAGCAGGTGCAAGGGAAAAATAACACTGACTGCAACACATAAGAATTAGCAGGGAATATTACTGGTAAAAATTAAAAATTGCTGGAGGAGAAAACAATATGTAGTTACTGGGGCAAGCAAAATTAATTAATTACAAATTAAAACATTAACAAACAAGGGTAAGATAATAAAAAAAATAACTCTGGGATAGTACACTTGATGGAACACAATAATTAACAAAACAGAAAATTCAACAACACATGGTAATGCTGGGGAAAAATTTAAAATCTTTTAAAAAATTACTACTTGGTGGAATATTGGAACACAAGATAACTTTAACAAAACTGTACTTACTGCATGCTAGTAACACAACGAAATTCACAGAAATAATAACGCAATAATTAACGAGACAATACTAGTGAAATAAAAATTAATGCAATTAATTACTTTAACACAGAACACTTCCTAGGATAACTCAAAATTTATGTAACTCGCAGAAATTGTCTCAACACACGAAATTGTCTATAGATTATCTAAAAAAATAAAACAACACAATAAATGTCTCTAGGGTGTAAACTTGACTGAAGCGTGGTGGTGGGGCTGGTGGAGGATGGTGATCCACACGCGCAGATATCTAGGAGTAATGTGCATAAACGTTGAACTACGAACCGGTCTTTAGTACAGTTGGCACAACAGTTCAGAAGAAACACCTCAGGACGCTCGACCTGGTTCGTAGCCAATAAACTGCTTGCAGGACCCAGTTAGGGTGAAATAATCCACACTTAATGCTTTGTGGAGGTGGATGCACGTGGTCAAGGCGTCTGCCTTAGCGTGGGTGGTGGGGGGTGGTGGCTGGTAGGGTTAGCCCACACTGTTTCCGCGTGCGCCTGTGGCTCGCCGTTTACATGAACTTAACCCAGGGTGGCTTGAATAACCCAGGGATACCAGGTGGTATTGTACACAGAACAGCAATACACTGGAGTACAAGGTGGTATAAATGCTTGGACTCACGTGGCTTACTTCTCAACAGCAAAGTGGCTTGCTGGCTTAGTAGAATATTTTCACACAGATTGACTGGCTTGGAATCTTGTGACAAATTAGCACAGCAAGGTAGAAGCTGGCTTAAGCCTAGGCTGACGTAACTGGTGGTGGCTTTACTGGCTTGAATGGGACTCTCCCTCACTGGCTTACTCGTACAGAATTTGCAAAACCCGGGTCAACCCCTCGTAGGTTTTAGCAAAATTAACAAGTAAGGCACTTAGCTGACCAGGAGATACTGTAGATATGTAGACTTCTTTGATGTAGGAGCTGGTAACTTGGTCGGTCTGGAGGCTGTTTGCTTGCTTGAAGTCTATCTCTCTATAACATCGTAATCGATAAAAATTACTGCACACCGCTGCTCACCACTTGTCGCGTGGGTCTTGGGAGAGATATATAGGAGGTCAAAGATACTCCTTGTTGGATGGTTACGGTATATTTACAGTAAGTGAAGGAGAGTCCAACCCCCGTCTGTCTCGCCTGTAGGTCTAACGTTAGTGAGGAAGTGCTATGAGAGGCTGTGCACATGCGCTGAGCCTCTGACGTCAGCGGGTACCGTGACGTCACACGCAAAGGGACCAGCTGTATAAAAGGAAAGATACACTACACAAGTGTATATATGATACTGACACGACAATGACACCTGTGTCTATGTTGCCTCTCTATAGCATACTTAAGGTATTGAGTGTGGGATGACACCCATGTCTATGTTGCCTCTCTATAACATACTTAAGGTAGTGAGTGAGGGATGACACCCATGTCTATGTTGCCTCTCTATAACATACTTAAGGTATTGAGTGTGGGATGACACCTGTGTCTATGTTGCCTCTCTATAGCATACTTAAGGTATTGAGTGTGGGATGACACCCATGTCTATGTTGCCTCTCTATAACATACTTAAGGTAGTGAGTGAGGGATGACACCTGTGTCTATGTTGCCTCTCTATAACATACTTAAGATAGTGAGTGTGGGATGACACCCGTGTCTATGTTGCCTCTCTATAGCATACTTAAGGTATTGAGTGTGGGATGACACCCATGTCTATGTTGCCTCTCTATAACATACTTAAGGTAGTGAGTGAGGGATGACACCCGTGTCTATGTTGCCTCTCTATAACATACTTAAGATAGTGAGTGTGGGATGACACCTGTGTCTATGTTGCCTCTCTATAGCATACTTAAGGTAGTGAGTGTGGGATGACACCTGTGTCTATGTTGCCTCTCTATAACATACTTAAGATAGTGAGTGAGGGATGACACCTGTGTCTATGTTGCCTCTCTATAACATACTTAAGGTAGTGAATGTGGGATGACACCTGTGTCTATGTTGCCTCTCTATAGCATACTTAAGATAGTGAGTGTGGGATGACACCCGTGTCTATGTTGCCTCTCTATAACATACTTAAGGTAGTGAGTGTGGGATGACACCCGTGTCTATGTTGCCTCTCTATAGCATACTTAAGATAGTGAGTGAGGGATGTAACCTGTGTCTATGTTGCCTCTCTATAACATACTTAAGGTAGTGAGTGAGGGATGACACCCGTGTCTATGTTGCCTCTCTATAACATACTTAAGATAGTGAAAGGTGTTTCTTGCAGTTGTTAATGAACATAGAGTTCCAAGAGTCTGGGTCTGGGTATGAGTGCCTGGCCAACTCTGGGTATGAGTGCCTGGCCAACACCAACTCCACCACTCTCTCAATGTCTAGTAAAGTTTGGGTTATGTCCGAAATTTGACATACATTAACAGGGTTTTGAGGCCCTGTTAAACACACTGGTAAACTGTTAAACACACTGGTACTGAACCTTCAGTATCTCATTTCTTTGTTGTCATCTAAGTTCCGTCTTGTTTAAGCAAGGGTCCTCCCATCTTGTTTAAGCAAGGGCCCTCACGTCTTGTTTAGCAAGGGTCCTCCGTCTTGCTTAAGCAAGGGCCTCCGTCTTGTTTAAGCAAGGGCCCACCGTCTTGTTTAAGCAAGGGCCCTCCGTCTTGTTTAAGCAAGGCCCTCCGTCTTGTTTAAGTAAGGGCCCTCCGTCTTGTTTAAGCAAGGGCCCCTCGTCTTGTTTAAGCAAGGGTCCTCCTGTCTTGTTTAAACAAGGGCCCTCCCGTCTTGTTTAAGCAAGGGCCCTCCCGTCTTGTTTAAGCAAGGTCCCTCCGTCTTGTTTAAGCAAGGGTCCTCCGTCTTGTTTAAGCAAGGGCCCTCCGTCTTGTTTAAGCAAGGGTCCTCCCGTCTTGTTTAAGAAGGGCTCCTCCGTCTTGTTTAAGCAAGGTTATCCCTGTCTTGTTAACAGGGCCTCCGTCTTGTTTAAGCAACGGGTCCCTCCGATCTTGCTTTAAGCAAGGTCTCCCGTCTTGTTTAAGCAAGGGTCCTCCGTCTTGTTTAAGCAAGGGTCCTCCGTCTTGTTTAAGCAAGGGTCCTCCCGTCTTGCTTTAATCAAGGCCTCTCGTCTTGTTTAAGCAAGGGCCTCCGTCTTGCTTAAGCAAGGGTCCCTCCCGTCTTGCTTTAAGCAAGGGTCCTCCGTCTTGTTAAGCAAGGGCCTCCGTCTTGTTTAGCAAGGGTCCTCCTGTCTTTTTGGAAGCAAGGTCTCCATCCCGTCTTGCTTAAGCTAGTCCTCCTGTTTCCGATCCTGTCTTGATTTGTCACTGGTCTGTCTCTCCTGTCTTGTCTCTCCCGGATCCTGTCTCTCCGTCTTGTCTTCCTGAGGTCCTCACCTGTCTCTGATCTAGCTCTGGACTGTCTCCTGATCCTGTCCTTGGTCTGTCTCTGGATCTCTCCCTGATCTGTTCGTCTGATCTTGCTCTTGATCGCCTCCTATCCTGTCTTCTGGATCCTGTCCTCCGTCTTGTCTTCAGATCTGTCCTCCTGATCCTTGTCTTCCATGGATCCTGTCTCTCCTGGATCTATGTCTCTCCTGACCTGTTCTCTGGTTTTCTGGATTGTCTCTCCTGATCTGTCTCTGGTCCTGTCTCTCCTGATCTTGCTCCTGGATCTGTCTCTCTGGATCCTGCTCCTGATCCTGTCCTCTGTCTGTCTCTGGATCTGTCTCTCCTGGATCCTGTCTCTCCTGGATCTTGTCCCTCCTGGATCCTGTTCTCCTGGATCCTGTCTCTCCTGATCCTGTCTCTCCTGGATCTGTCTCTCCTGGATCTGTCTCTCCTGGATCCTGTCTCTCCTGGATCCTGTCTCTCCTGGATCATGGTCTGATCTGCTCTCTGGATCTTGTCTCTCCTGGATCCTGTCTCTCCTGGATCTTGTCTCTCCTGATCTTGTCTCTCCTGGATCCTGTCTCTCCTGGATCCTGTCTCTCCTGATCTTGTCTCTCCTGGATCTGTCTCTCCTGGATCTTGCTCTCCTGGATCCTGTCTCTCCTGGATCCTGTCTCTCCTGATCTTGTCTCTCCTGGATCTTGTCTCTTGATCTGTCTCTCCTGGATCTGTCTCTCCTGGATCCTGTCTCTCCTGGATCTGGTCTCTCCTGGATCTTGTCTCTCCTGGATCCTGTCTCTCCTGGATCTTGTCTCTCCTGGATCTTGTCTCTCCTGGATCTTGTCCTCCTGATCTGCCTGGATCCTTGTCTCTGGATTTCCTCCTGGATCCTGCTCTCCTGGATCTGTCTCTCCTGATCTGTCTCTCCTGATCCTGTCTCTCCTGGATCCTGTCTCTCCTGGATCTTGTCTCTCCTGGATCCTGTCTCTCCTGGATCCTGTCTCTCCTGGATCCTGTCTCTCCTGGATCCTGTCTCTCCTGGATCCTGTCTCTCCTGGATCCTGTCTCTCCTGGATCTTGTCTCTCCTGGATCCTGTCTCTCCTGGATCCTGTCTCTCCTGGATCCTGTCTCTCCTGGATCTTGTCTCTCCTGGATCTGTCTCTCCTGGATCGTGTCTCTCCTGGATCCTGTCTCTCCTGGATCCTGTCTCTCCTGGAGCTTGTCTCTCCTGGATCTTGTCTCTCCTGGATCTCTCCTGGGTCTCTCCTGGATCCTGTCTCTCCTGGATCTGTCTCTCCTGGATCTTGTCTCTCCTGTTTCGATCTGTCTCTCCTGGACTGCTCCCCGGTCTGTCTCCTGGATCCTGTCTCTCCTGGATCCTGTCTCTCCTGGATCCTGTCTCTCCTGGATCCTGTCTCTCCTGGATCCTGTCTCTCCTGGATCCTGTCTCTCCTGGATCTTGTCTCTCCTGGATCCTGTCTCTCCTGGATCTTGTCTCTCCTGGATCCTGTCTCCCGGATCTCTCTGGATCCTGTCTCTCCTGGATCCTGTCTCTCCTGGATCTTGTCTCTCCTGGATCCTGTCTCTCCTGGATCCTGTCTCTCCTGGATCTTGTCTCTCCTGGATCTTGTCTCTCCTGGATCTTGTCTCTCCTGGATCTTGTCTCTCCTGGATCCTGTCTCTCCTGGATCCTGTCTCTCCTGGATCCTGTCTCTCCTGGATCCTGTCTCTCCTGGATCCTGTCTCTCCTGGATCCTGTCTCTCCTGGATCCTGTCTCTCCTGGATCTTGTCTCTCCTGGATCTTGTCTCTCCTGGATCCTGTCTCTCCTGGATCCTGTCTCTCCTGGATCCTGTCTCTCCTGGATCCTGTCTCTCCTGGATCCTGTCTCTCCTGGATCCTGTCTCTCCTGGATCCTCTCGTCCTCCTGGATCTTGTCTCTCCTGGATCTTGTCTCTCCTGGATCCTGTCTCTCCTGGATTCTGTCTCTCCTGGATCCTGTCTCTCCTGGATCTTGTCTCTCCTGGAACTTGTCTCTCCTGGATCCTGTCTCTCCTGGATCCTGTCTCTCCTGGATCTTGTCTCTCCTGGATCTTGTCTCTCATGGATCCTGTCTCTCCTGGATCCTGTCTCTCCTGGATCCTGTCTCTCCTGGATCCTGTCTCTCATGGATCCTGTCTCTCCTGGATCTTGTCTCTCCTGGATCTTGTCTCTCCTGGATCTTGTCTCTCATGGATCCTGTCTCTCCTGGATCCTGTCTCTCCTGGATCTTGTCTCTCCTGGATCTTGTCTCTCATGGATCCTGTCTCTCCTGGATCCTGTCTCTCCTGGATCCTGTCTCTCATGGATCCTGTCTCTCCTGGATCTTGTCTCTCCTGGATCTTGTCTCTCCTGGATCTTGTCTCTCATGGATCCTGTCTCTCCTGGATCCTGTCTCTCCTGGATCCTGTCTCTCCTGGATCCTGTCTCTCCTGGTTCCTGTCTCTCCTGGATACTGTCTCTCCTGGATCCTGTCTCTCCTGGATCCTGTCTCTCCTGGATCCTGTATGAATCCTTTAATTTAAGTTCAATATTTTCCACTTCCCTGGTCAGTGCTTCTTTCCGTGTTTCAGATAATCTGGCCCCCTTGAGGAGCTCGGTGATTCTTCGTCTTCTCCTGTAGAAGGAGCGTCTCTCTCTCTCCAGTTTACTTCTCTTCTTTTTGTTTAAGGTAATATGCCTTAAGCATCGTTCAGCTGCCAGAAAGTTGATCCTTCCAAGGTACTGATTTAGGATCCCTGTTATTTAAAATGTCAACCCAACATGTCTCATTTAAGACATGGTTTACCAGGTCCCAATTGACGTTCTTGGTGAATTTGGTGAAGACACCCTGGTGAAGACACCCTGGTGAAGACATCCTCGTGAAGACACCCTGGTGAAGACACCCTGGTGAAGACACCCTGGTGAAGACACCCTAGTGAAGACACCCTGGTGAAGACACCCTGGTGAAGACATCCTCGTGAAGACACCCTGGTGAAGATACCCTGGTGAAGACAACCTGGTGAAGACATCCTCGTGAAGACACCTTCGTGAAGACACCCTGGTGAAGACATCCTCGTGAAGACACCCTAGTGAAGACACCCTGGTGAAGACACCCTGGTGAAGACACCCTGGTGAAGACACCCTGGTGAAGACACCCTGGTGAAGACACCCTCGTGAAGACACCCTGGAGAAGACACCCTGGTGAAGACACCCTGGTGAAGACACCCTGGTGAAGACATCCTCGTGAAGAACCCTGTGAAGACACCTGGTGAAGATACCCTGGTAAGACACTTCGTGAAGACACCCTGGTGAAGACACCCTGGTGAAGACACCCTGTGAAGACACCCTGGTGAAGACACCCTGGTGAAGACACCCTGGTGAAGACACCCTGGTGAGACACCCTGGTGAAGACACCCTGGTGAAGACACCTGGTGAAGACACCCTGGGTGAAGACACCCTGGTGAGAACCCTGGTGAAGACAACCTGGTGAAGACACCTGTGAAGACACCTTCGTGAAGACACCCTGGTGAAGACACCTGGTGAGAGACACCCTGTGAAGACACCCTGGTGAAGACACCCTGGTGAAGACACCCTGGTGAAGACACCCTGGTGAAGACACCCTGGTGAAGACACCCTGGTGAAGACACCCTGGTGAAGACACCCTGGTGAAGACACCCTGGTGAAGACACCCTGGTGAAGACACCCTCGTGAAGACACCCTCGTGAAGACACCCTCGTGAAGACACCCTCGTGAAGACACCCTGGTGAAGACACCCTGGTGAAGACACCCTGGTGAAGACACCCTGGTGAAGACACCCTGGTTAAGACACCCTGGTGAAGACACCCTGGTGAAGACACCCTGGTGAAGACACACTGGTGAAGACACCCTGGTGAAGACACCCTCGTGAAGACACCCTGGTTAAGACACCCTGGTGAAGACACCCTGGTGAAGACACCCTCTGAAGACACCTGGTGAAGACACCTGGTGAAGACACCCTGGTGAAGACACCCTGGTGAAGACACCCTGGTGAAGACACCCTGGTGAAGACACCCTGGTGAGACACCCTGGTGAGACACCTGGTGAAGACACCCTGGTGAAGACACCCTGGTGAAGACACCTGGTGAAGACACCCTGGTAGAAGACACCCTGGTGAAGACACCCTGGTGAAGACCCCTGGTGAAGACACCTGGTGAGACACCCTGGTGAAGACACCCTGGTGAAGACACCCTGGTGAAGACACCCTGGTGAAGACACCCTGGTGAGACACCTGGTGAAGACACCCTCGTGAAGACACCCTGGTGAGACACCCTGGTGAGACACCTGTGAAGACACCCTGGTGAAGACACCCTGGTTAAGACACCCTGGTGAAGACACCCTCGTGAAGACACCCTGTGAAGACACCTGGTAAAGACACCTGGTAAAGACACCCTGGTGAAGACACCCTGGTGAAGACACCCTGGTGAAGACACCCTGGTGAAGACACCCTGGTGAAGACACCCTGGTGAAGACACCCTGGTGAAGACACCCTGGTGAAGACACCCTGGTGAAGACACCCTGGTGAAGACACCCTGGTGAAGACACCCTGGTGAAGACACCCTGGTGAAGACACCCTGGTGAAGACACCCTGGTGAAGACACCCTGGTGAAGACACCCTGGTGAAGACACCCTGGTGAAGACACCCTGGTGAAGACACCCTGGTGAGAGACACTGGTGAAGACCCTGGTGAAGACACCCTGGTGAAGACACCTCGTGAAGACACCCTGGTGAAGACACCCTGGTTAAGACACCCTGTGAAGACACCCTGGTGAAGACACCCTGTGAAGACACCTGGTAAAGACACCTGGTGAAGACACCCTGGTGAAGACACCCTGGTGAAGACACCCTGGTGAAGACACCTGGTGAAGACACCCTGGTGAAGACACCCTGGTGAAGACATCCTGGTGAAGACACCCTGGTGAGAGACACCCTGGTGAAGACACCCTGGTAAAGACACCTGGTAAGACACCTGGTGAAGACACCCTGGTGAAGACACCCTGGTGAAGACACCCTCGTGAAGACACCCTGGTGAAGACACCCTGGTGAAGACACCCTGGTGAAGACACCCTGGTGAAGACACCCTGGTGAAGACACCCTGGTGAAGACACCCTCGTACCTGTGCATTTAAATCTGTACTTCGATTGTGATCCGAATTAGTTTTTGTTGTTTCTTAGCAGGTCCTCATTGTGTTAGGGTGTGTTTGTTAGGGTGTGTTTGTTAGGGTGTGTTTAGGGTTCGTATGTGTGAGGCTTCATCTGATATGCCTCCACTCATTACCTATGCTATAATATTATTATCTATAGTTTTTCCAATTTGTATGTATGTGTCTTACATTGAAATTACCAAGCCCACACACACACACACGCCCACACACACGACACACACGCCCACACACACACACACACGCCCACACACACGCCCACACACCCGCTCACACACACGCCCACACACACGCCCACACACACGCCCACACACGCCCACACACACGCCCACAGACACGCCCACACACACGCCCACACACACGCCCACACACACGCCCACACACACGCCCACACACACGCCCACACACACGCCCACAGACACGCCCATGGTCCTGCCAGTCTCCCGGGATGGTAGGTAGTCTCTGTTACCCAACGTTGTTAATGGTGGGGGATCAACCCCTCCCCTTAACCCTTGCCCTCAACCACTTCCCCTCAATACCTCCTTCCCCTACCCTCTCAATCTCTCATCTCTCTCTCCCTCTCATCTTTCTTCCCCTCACCCCACTCATCCTCACTCTCACCCCTCACCCTCTCAACCTACTTCCAACACTCACTTGATCACCTCAACTTCGCAATTACCTTGAGAGCTCAAGCTTCTGGAGAGGAGAGGAGAGGGAGAGGGAGAGGGAGAGGGAGAGGGAGAGAGGAAAGGCGAAAGAGAAAGAAGGAGGACCTTTAAAAGCCTGAGAGAGGGGGGCGAAATGACTCCATTTACTCCGAAACGTCGAAATATGTAATAAAAACATCGATTAATATACTTTTCATACGATTTCTTAACAAAATATTTATAAAACATTAAAAATAACTCTAGAAACTGAGGTGAAGGTCCATCTTGCCCGCAAGTTCCCAGAGAAGCAGCAGAGGTGATATGATCACAACGTACAAAATACTCTGAGGAATTGAGAGGGTGGAGAGAGTGTCAGTGGCAAGAATCAGGTACACAAGGGCACAGCTCTAAGGCACGGGTCACAGGGAGGTCAGGAACCGCTTCTTCAGCCTCGGAGTAACTAGGAAGTGGAACCAAATACACACACACACACACACACACACACACACACACACACACACACGGCAAATGTAGTCCCTATCTTTAAGAAAGGAGACAGAAACGAGGCACTAAACTATAGACCTGTGTCACTGACGTGTATAGTATGCAAAGTCATGGAGAAGATCATCAGGAGGAGAGTGGTGGAGCACCTGGAACAGAACAAGATTATAAACGACAACCAGCACGGTTTCAGGGAAGGCAAATCCTGTGTCACAAACCTACTGGAGTTTTATGACAAGGTACTAGAAGTAAGACACTAGAGAGAGGGGTGGGTTGATTGCATTTTCTTGGACTGCAAGAAGGCCTTCGACACAGTTCCTCACAAGAGCTTAGTGCAGAAGCTAGAGGATCAGGCACGTATAACAGGAAGGACACTGCAATGGATCAGAGAATATCTGACAGGGAGGCAACAACGAGTCATGGTACGTGACGAGGTGTCAGAGTGGGCACCTGTGACGAGCGGGGTTCCACAAGGGTCAGTCCTAGGACCTGTACTGTTTTTGGTATATGTGAATGACATAACGGAAGGGATAGACTCAGAAGTGTCCCTGTTTGCAGATGATGTGGAGTTAATGAGAAGAATTAAATCAGATTAGGATCAGGCAGGACTACAAAGAGACCTGGACAGACTACAAGACTGATCCAGCAACTGGCTCCTTGAATTTAACCCTGTCAAATGTAAAGTCATGAAGATCGGGGAAGGGCAAAGAAGACCGCAGACAGAGTATAGTCTAGGTGGCCAAAGACTGCAAACCTCACTCAAGAAAAAAGATCTTGGGGTGAGTATAATACCGAGCACATCTCCTGAGGCACACATCAATCAGATAACTGCTGCAGCATACGGGCGGCTGGCAAACCTAAGAATAGCGTTCCAATACCTCACTAAGGAATCGTTCAAGACTCTGTACACCATATACGTCAGGCCCATACTGGAGTATGCAGCACCAGTTTGGAACCCACACCTGGTCAAGCACGTCAAGAAATTAGAGAAAGTGCAAAGGTTTGCAACAAGACTAGTCCCAGAGCTAAGGGGATTGTCCTACGAAGAAAGGTTAAGGCAAATCGGCCTAACGACACTAGAGGACAGGAGGGTTAGGGGAGACATGATAACGACATATAAAATACTGCGAGAAATTGACAAGGTGGACAGAGACAAGATGTTCCAGAGAGGGACACAGAAACAAGGGGTCACAGTCGGAAGTTGAAGACTCAGACGAGTCAAAGGGATGTTAGGAAGTATTTCTTCAGTTACAGAGTGGTCGGGAAGTGGAATAGTCTAGCAAGTGATGTAGTGGAGGCAGGAACCATACATAGCTTTAAGACGAGGTATGATAAGGCTCATGGAGCAGAGAGAGAGAGAGAGAGAGAGGACCTAGTAGCGGTTAGTGAAGAGGCGGGGTCAGGAGCTGAGTCTCGACCCCTGCAACCACAATTGGGTGAGTACAAACCCCAGGCAAGAAGAAGAATCAACCTGCTCTCACGTTGACACTGGGAGGGAGGGGAGGGAGGGAGGAAGGAGGTGGTATAATGGTGGGATAGGATCCATAGGTGAGTGGTGGGGGAAGGGGAGAGGGATGGAGGGGGTATATGGTTAGGGAGGCGATATCAAAGTAATGATGAAGGATTTAGAGAAGGGTTGTGGGGAGGGGATGTGGGGGAGTGTGGGCGAGAAGGTTGTGGGGAGAGGGTTGTGGGGAGAGGGTTGTGGGAAGAGGGTTGTGGGGAGAGGGTTGTGGGGAGAGGGTTGTGGGAAAGGGTTGTGGGAAAGGGTTGTGGGAAAGGGTTATGGGAGAGGGTTATGAGGAGAGAGGTTGTGGGAAAGGGTTATGGGGAGAGGGTTGTGGGGAGAGGGTTGTAGGGAGAGGTTGTGGGGAGAGGGTTGTGGGCAGAGGGTTGTGGGCAGAGGGTTGTGGGGAAAAGTTGTGGGAGGGGGTTATTAGAAGAGGGTAGAGGGGAGAGGGTTGTGGGCAGAGGGTTGTGGGGAAAGGTTGTGGGAGGGGGTTATGGGAAGAGGGTAGAGGGAGAGGGTTGTGGGGAGAGGGTTGTGGGGAGAGGGTTGTGGGAGGGGGTTGTGGGGAGAGGGTAGAGGGAAGAGGGTTGTGGGGAGAGGGTAGAGGGAAGAGGGTTGTGGGAAGAGGGTTGTGGGAAGAGGGTTGTTGGGAGAGGGTTGTTGGGAGAGGGTTGTGGGAGGGGTTATGGGAAGAGGGTAGAGGGCTGTGGGGAGAGGGTAGAGGGAAGAGGGTTGTGGGAAGAGGGTTGTTGGGAGAGGGTTATGGGGAGAGTGTTGTTGGGAGAGGGTTATGGGGAGAGGGTTGTGGGGAGAGGGTTGTAGGGAGAGGGTTGTGGGAGGGGGTTGTGGGGAGAGGGTAGAGGGAAGAGGGTTGTGGGAAGAGGGTTGTGGGGAGAGGGTTGTGGGAGGGGGTTATGGGAAGAGGGTAGAGGGCTGTGGGGAGAGGGTAGAGGGAAGAGGGTTGTGGGAAGAGGGTTGTTGGGAGAGGGTTGTGGGAGGGGGTTATGGGGAGAGTGTTGTGGCCTGTCTAGAGATAAACAGCATAATATAGTGATAGATAGTATAACATAGTCTTGATATCCAGGGGTCTTGATGACAGCCAGGGGTCTTGATGAAAGC
This sequence comes from Cherax destructor, assembly GCA_009830355.1. Lineage (NCBI taxonomy): Eukaryota > Metazoa > Arthropoda > Malacostraca > Decapoda > Parastacidae > Cherax > Cherax destructor. The sequence goes on from WNWK01016746.1 coordinate 20,966, forward strand.
CAGGGGTCTTGATGACAGCCAGGGGTCTTGATGAAAGCCAGGGGTCTTGATGACAACCAGGGGTCTTGATGACAACCACGGGTCTTGATGACAGCCAGGGGTCTTGATGACAGCCAGGGGTCTTGATGACAGCCAGGGGTCTTGATGAAAGCCAGGGGTCTTGATGACAGCCAGGGGTCTTGATGACAACCAGGGGTCTTGATGACAACCACGGGTCTTGATGACAGCCAGGGGTCTTGATGACAACCACGGGTCTTGAAGACAGCCAGGGGTCTTGATGAAAGCCAGGGGTCATGATGACAGCCAGGGGTCTTGATGACAGCCAGGGGTCTTGATGAAAGCCAGGGGTCTTGATGACAGCCAGGAGTCTTGATGACAGCCAGGGGTCTTGATGAAAGCCAGGGGTTTTGATGACAGCCAAGGGTCTTGAAGACAACCACGGGTCTTGAAGACAGCCAGGGGTCTTGAAGACAACCACGGGTCTTGAAGACAACTAGAGGATCTTGAAGACGAGGGGTCTTGAAGACAACCAGGTGGTCTTAAAGAAAACCAGGGGTCTTAAAGACAACCAGGGGGGTCTTAAAGACAAACATGGGGTCTTGAAGACAACCAGGGGTCTTGAAGACAACCAGAGGATCTTGACGACGAGGGGTCTTGAAGGTAACCAGGGGTTCTTAAAGACAACCAAGGGGTCTTGAAGACAACCAGGGGGTCTTGAAGACAACTAGGGGGTCTTAAAGACAACCAGGGGGTCTTAAATACAACCAGGGGGTCTTGAAGACAACCAGGGGGTCTTGAAGACAACCAGGGGTCTTGAAGATAACCAATGGATCTTGAAGACAACCAGGGGGTCTTGAAGACAACCAGGGGGTCTTGAAGACAACCAGGGGTCTTGAAGACAACAAGGGGGTCTTGAATACAACCAGGGGGTCTTGAAGACAACCAGGGGTCTTGAAGACAACCAGGGGGTCTTGAAGACAACCAGGGGGCACTTCAGAGGTGAGTTTGTGGTGATTTCCCAGTGTGAGCGTGTCTCCTCGTGTGTTGTGGGTGAGGGAGGTAGGCGCGCGGCCCTGTCTCTCACCATACACACCCGCCCTAGTGTACGCCGCCACACACCATACACCACTCACTGCCCACTCCCTCTATGCTGTTTCCTGTGAATTTCCTTGTGAATTCTTGCCAGAACTGTGTATCCGAGTGTCGAGGCCACTCGAAGCCACGTGTGACCACGTGTGGGTCTGCGCCCACATCAACCCATGACGTCACCACCATGCTGCTGACGTCACGATGCTGCCGACTCCACGACGTCACTCCACTGATGTCACTTCGCGATGTCACTCCCTGACATTCATCATGATGTCACTCCAGAACGTCACCTCGCGACGTCACCCACGATGTTGCCTGACGTTCCTCGCGACGTCTGCTGACATCACTCGCGATGTCACGCCTGATATCACCCATATGATGTCCCGAGTGCTGTAGTTTATCAGTGATCATTTTATTTTCATTATTTGTCGAGAAGTTTGAGAGAAGATTAAGTCGAGTGTTCATTAATTATTCCTCTCAGTCAGTGTTCTCACATGTTCGTGTATTGCTTAGTGACGATTTTTATACAGAAAAGCGTCATTTGCTAGTAAGCCATGTTGTACCACATGTGTAGTATGTGTGCAGTTTCTCGTGTGTCCTATGTAGCACCTGTGTGTTACTTTGTCACCCAGTGTGTGACCCGCGCCCCGCGCGCTTGACAGCTGACATTTGTCAGTCCAGGCGTCAGTTACGAGCGTTCGAGCGCCCTGTACAGAAAGCTCTTATTGTTCGCCGCTCGTAGATGCCTTTGCTGAATCGTACCCGCGACGATTCTCCCATCGAGACCGTTCCACTTCACCTTCTAGACCGTCAGTCCAGTTATTGCAGATGACCAGTCTGGGGACGCTTACACTGCCCTCTGCTGTAACTTCTACTGTCGAGAAAGACACTCGTCAAGCCGCAGTTAAGCCTGTTGGCAGGCGACTGTCAGCCTCGTGTCACAGCTTCAGTGAGCAGCCTGCACAAAGTTGATGTCACTTTGACTGCTAGCCCCCTCTCTGCAGTATGGTGTATGCTGTTACGACCTCCAGATGTTTCGCCGAGTCGTCCCTGTCACGACTCACTCCACACTCGCCAGCAGCGACAGCTCCAGCGACAGTACCAGTCGAGGAATGTCCTCCTGAGTCGCTTGCCAGTCCTGTCCTGTTGCGACTACTGACGACGCCTCACTCGAGGGCACCAACAGTTGTGCCCCAGGTTGAGTGACCCCTGCAGCGACTACTACTGTCTGCTTCACATCCCAGAGGAGACCGTAACCTGTTACGTCGCAGCTCAGCCGAAGCTGTCTCCCGTGTTGCAGTATGTATCCAGACGCAGGAAGGCGTGCAGTGCTGCATCGACGCTCACTGCCTTAGACCACGAAGCACACCGTTTTTTTCTTCCCTCTCTGGAGGAAGTTTTTTTCTATGTCCATATGTTTATGTATATATGTTTTTCTTTCGTGTTCTGTGACCTGTTCTTGCGAGAGAGAGACCCGAGTTTTTTTTAATGCCATTCATGATCGGGTCGACCATGGGTAGCGTGACCGAGCGATGTAGACAGCCTGACTGTCTGCATAGACAGCCCATGCTGTCTGCCAGCTGAGTTCATATTTCGTGCCATGCTAGTTTCCATAGTATTCCGCCAGAGGGCAAGCCTGGTAGGCGTACCCACGTCTACCAGACTCGCCCTGGCCCACTCTCACTCGGCGCCCAGACTTCACTCAGTCAATAGGCCTACTCCTCTCCCTCTCGCAAGGGGCATGGCCCACCTGGGCCATGGCCACAGACACGCAGCCTGTTACCCGCACCTTTATTACAAATAAAGTAAGAAGCCTCCGAAGCCTTATCATTTCAACCACGCCTCCAAGAAACGCCAACTAAGGGGCGTTATACAACCAGGGGGTCTTGAAGACAACCAGGGGATCTTGGAGACAATCAGGGGGTCTTAGAGACAACCAGGGGGTCTTGAAGACAACCAGGGGTCTTGAAGATAACCAATGGATCTTGAAGACAACCAGGGGGTCTTGAAGACAACCAGGGGGTCTTGAAGACAACCAGGGGGTCTTGAAGACAACCAAAGGGTCTTGAAGACAACCAGGGGATCTTGGAGACAACCAGGGGGTCTTGGAGACAACATGGGGGTCTTGAAGACAACCAGGGGTCTTGAAGATAACCAAGGGATCTTGAAGACAACCAGGGGGTCTTGAAGACAACCAAGGGGTCTTGAAGACAACCAGGGGGTCTTGAAGACAACCAAGGGGTCTTGAAGACAACCGGGGGTCTTGAAGACAACCAGGGGATCTTGGAGACAACTAGGGGGTCTTGGAGACAACCAAGGGGTCTTGAAGACAACCAGGGGTCTTAAAAACAACTAAGGGGTCTTAAAGACAACCAGGGGGTCTTGAAGACAACCAGCTAGTCTTGAAGACAACCAGGGGGTCTTGAAGACAATCAGGGGTCTTGAAGACAACCAGGGGTCTTGAAGACAACCAGGGGTCTTGAAGACAACCAGGGGTCTTGAAGACAACCAGGGTCTTGAATACAACCAGGGGTCTTGAAGACAACCAGGGGTCTTGAAGACAACCAGGTAGTCTTGAAGACAACCAGGGTTCTTGAAGACAACCAGGGGGTCTTGAAGACAACCAGGGGGTCTTGAAGACAACCAGAGGGTCTTGAAGAGAACCAGGGGGTCTTGAAGACAACCAGGGGTCTTGAAGACAACCAGGGGTCTTGAAGACAACCAGGGGGTCTTGAAGACAACCAAGGGGTCTTGAAGACAAACAGGGGGTCTTGAAGACAACCAGGGGGTCTTGAAGACAACCAGGGGGGTCTTGAAGACAACCAGGGGTCTTGAAGACAACCAGGGGTCTTGAAGACAACCAGGGGGGTCTTGAAGACAACCAGGGGTCTTGAAGACAACAGGTCTGAGGAGGATTCCTCTTTATTTCCCTCTCTTCACCTTTTCTCTCCTCCCTCTCACCTCTTCCTTTCCTCCCTCTCCCTCTCACCTCTCCCTCTCACCTCTCCCTCTCACCTTTCCCTCTCCTCCCTCTCACTAATAATTGGTGAGCCGGGTAATTTATGCATATTTAAACTCTCAACCGATACCATCTCTGTCATGAGTGGCGCGCAGCGTCGCACGCGCCGGAGCCGCGGCGGCGCAACACTCACCTTTACGTCGCACCGTCATAAGGGCGGAGACTCGCCGTGACTGCGGGCCGCGCATTACGCCCTTCTTGCTCCGCTCACAACCTCAACTTATCAAGATGAAGAAGAACAAAGGAAAGTCAGGCAAATTGTTCGCATCCCTGCACCCAACCTCCTGGCTCTGGCTTCCCCCGCTCCTTCCCCCCCTCTTTTATTTATCCGTCATCCCGAATTAACTAGTTCCGTTTCCCCCTCTTAAATGACTGACTAATCGTCCACCTGACGAGCTTGGTGGGTTTCTGAATTGGGTTTGGGAGTGGGTTTGAAGACGAGGTCGAGGGATTAGGACACCGGACTTCATAAACTATATGATGCTCGTCCTGCCACACAACTTCGACTCCTCCCACAAAACATCGTCCACACCGACAACACATCCCCCCCCCTCGATCTAGCGTCGCTAGCGGAACTAGCGGCCGTAACGACCCCTCCAGACCTTCCCGGGACGACCATCCTCGTCCACCGGCCAGGGCCGAAAAGTGCGCGGCCGAAAGGTGGTGGTTGGTGGAGAAGAGATATGAGGGAGAGAGCGAAACATTGTTGGCGGCTGTGAGCGATGGTTGTGGTGCCCCCCCGGGGGAGGGGTAGTGGAGGGGGGCTTACCTAGAATAAATCAAGACTTCATGTCACTACCTTGCTACCGTCACTTCTAATTACTCACTTCTACCCTTCATGTCACTACCTTGCTACCGTCACCCTTCATGTCAGTACCTTGCTACCGTCACTTCTACCTTCATGTCAGTACCTTGCTACCGTCACTTCTACCTTCATGTCAGTACCTTGCTACCGTCACTTCTACCTTCATGTCAGTACCTTGCTACCGTCACTTCTACCTTCATGTCAGTACCTTGCTACCGTCACTTCTACCTTCATGTCAGTACCTTGCTACCGTCACTTCTACCCATGTCACTACCTTGCTACCGTCACTTCTAATTACTCACTTCTACCCTTCATGTCACTACCTTGCTACCGTCACCTCTAATTACTCACTTCTACCCTTCATGTCACTACCTTGCTACCGTCACTTCTAATTACTCACTTCTACCCTTCATGTCACTACCTTGCTACCGTCACCTCTAATTACTCACTTCTACCCTTCATGTCACTACCTTGCTACCGTCACTTCTACCCTTCATGTCACTACCTTGCTACCGTCACTTCTACCTTCATGTCAGTACCTTGCTACCGTCACTTCTACCCATGTCACTACCTTGCTACCGTCACCTCTAATTACTCACTTCTACCCTTCATGTCACTACCTTGCTACCGTCACTTCTACCCTTCATGTCACTACCTTGCTACCGTCACTTCTACCTTCATGTCAGTACCTTGCTACCGTCACTTCTACCCATGTCACTACCTTGCTACCGTCACTTCTAATTACTCACTTCTACCCTTCATGTCACTACCTTGCTACCGTCACCTCTAATTACTCACTTCTACCCTTCATGTCACTACCTTGCTACCGTCACTTCTAATTACTCACTTCTACCCTTCATGTCACTACCTTGCTACCGTCACCTCTAATTACTCACTTCTACCCTTCATGTCACTACCTTGCTACCGTCACTTCTAATTACTCACTTCTACCCTTCATGTCACTACCTTGCTACCGTCACCTCTAATTACTCACTTCTACCCTTCATGTCACTACCTTGCTACCGTCACTTCTACCCTTCATGTCACTACCTTGCTACCGTCACTTCTACCCATGTCACTACCTTGCTACCGTCACCTCTAATTACTCAATTCTACCCTTCATGTCACTACCTTGCTACCGTCACTTCTACCCATGTCACTACCTTGCTACCGTCACCTCTAATTACTCACTTCTACCCTTCATGTCACTACCTTGCTACCGTCACTTCTACCCTTCATGTCACTACCTTGCTACCATCACTTCTACCCTTCATGTCACTACCTTGCTACCGTCACTTCTACCCTTCATGTCACTACCTTGCTACCGTCACTTCTACCCATGTCACTACCTTGCTACCGTCACCTCTAATTACTCACTTCTACCCTTCATGTCACTACCTTGCTACCGTCACTTCTACCCTTCATGTCACTACCTTGCTACCATCACTTCTACCCTTCATGTCACTACCTTGCTACCGTCACTTCTACCCTTCATGTCACTACCTTGCTACCGTCACTTCTACCCTTCATGTCACTACCTTGCTACCGTCACTTCTACCCTTCATGTCACTACCTTGCTACCGTCACTTCTATCTTCATGTCACTACCTTGGTACCGTCACTTCTACCTTCATGTCACTACCTTGCTACCGTCACTTCTACCCTTCATGTCACTACCTTGCTACCATCACTTCTACCCTTCATGTCACTACCTTGCTACCATCATTTCTACCCTTCATGTCAGTACCTTGCTACCGTCACTTCTACCTTCATGTCAGTACCTTGCTACCGTCAATTCTACCCTTCATGTCACTACCTTGCTACCGTCACTTCTACCCTTCATGTCACTACCTTGCTACCGTCCCTTCTACCCTTCATGTCACTACCCTGCTACCGTCACTTCTACCTTCATGTCACTACCTTGCTACTGTCACTTCTACCTTTCATGTCACTACCTTGCTACCGTCACTTTTACCCTTCATGTCACTACCTTGCTACCATCAATTCTACCCTTCATGTCACTACCTTGCTACCGTCACTTCTACCCGTCATGTCACTACCTTGCTACCGTCACTTCTACCCTTCATGTCACTACCTTGCTACTGTCACTTCTACCCTTCATGTCACTACCTTGCTACCGTCACTTCTACCCTTCATGTCACTACCTTGCTACCGTCACTTCTACCCTTCATGTCACTACCTTTCTACCTTCACTTGTATCTTCATGTTATTACCTTGCTACCGTCACTTCTACCCTTCATGTCACTACCTTGCTACCGTCACTTCTACCTTCATGTCACTACCTTGCTACCGTCACTTCTACCCTTCATGTCACTACCTTTCTACCTTCACTTGTACCTTCATGTTACTGCCTTGCTACCGTCACTTCTACTTTCATGTCACTACCTTTCTACCGTCACTTCTAATTATTCACTTGATATACCCCTCATTCCCCCCCTCACTTTCCCCCTACCTTCATTCCCCTCACCCCCACAACTCTTGCATCCCACCTCATTCCCCCTCACTTTCCCCCTACCTTCATTCCCCTCACCCCCACAACTCTTGCATCCCACCTCCCTCCAATCCAATTCCCTCACCAATCTTTCCCTCTCTTTTTTCCCATCATCTTCTCCCCTCACCTTCCCCTCTCTCTCATTCCTTTCTATCATTCTCTTTTCTTCCTTCACCATTTCTTAAATCCCCTCATTTCCCCTCTCTCTCCCTCTATCTCTTTCCCCTCTCTCTTTCCATAATTCCACCCTCTCTCCCTCTCCCGTCACCTAACAGTAAGTAGGTACCTGGGTGTTAGTGGACTGGTGTGGGTGGCATCCTGGGGACATAACCTGGGGCTTTCTATATAGCAGTACATCATTGATGTCAGCTATGGTCTGTATAAGTTGTATCATGTACTTGTGGAAATAAAGATTATTATTATTATTATTATTATTATTATCCTGAGCTTCTCCCCTCCCCCAGGATGCCACCCATTCCACTAGATTAACATCCAGGTACCTATTTACTGCTGGATGAATGGTGATAGTAGGTGTAAGGTGACTAACACCCAGGTACCTACTTACTACTAGGTGAACAGGGACAGCAGGTGTCTTAAGGAAACACGCCCACGCTGTTTCACCCGTACCGGGGATTGAACCACGGACCCCAGTGTGTGAAGCCAGAGCGTTACCAACCAGGCCACGGGACACCTTGAGGGAAGCAAGCCACTTGACTTGGGTTATCCTGGGTTATTAACCCCAAGACACTCCCCCTCCCCCTCCCCTCCCCCTCCCCTCCACCTCCTCCTCCTCCTCCTCTTCTTCATTACAGTTGATGCAAATCAGTGTAAGGGTTGAAGGGGAGGGAAGAGGTTGAAGGGGGGAAGGTTGAGAGGGAGGGAAGAGGTTGAAGAGGGGAGAGGGAGGGGAGGGGTGGAAGGAAGGGTTGGGGGAGGTGAAGAGGAAGGAGGTTGGGGAGGGTGAAGAGGACTAGAGGAGGTTGGGAGGCGGAAGGTGGAGGAGGGAGGAGGTTGGGGAGGGCGGAGGAGGTCGCTTTCCACTCCCCCTCAAATCCTCCAGACGGCCCAGAACGGTATGTGGAGGTCAGGAAAGGGTGGAGAGAGGGAGAGAGAGGAGAGAGGAGAGAGGGAGAGAGAGAGAGAGAGAGAGAGAGAGAGAAGAGAGAGAGAGAGAGAGAGAGAGAGAGAGAGAGAGAGAGAGAGAGAGAGAGAGAGAGAGAGAGAGAGGAGAGAGGAGAGAGAGAGAGAGAGAGAGAGAGAGAGAGAGAGAGAGATAGTCCAAAACTGAGACTATCTACTTCTATGTATACTACTACTACTACTAATAATGTTTATTTCTACATGATACAACTGATACAGACCATACCTGGAGTATACCTGGAGGGTGTTCCGGGGGTCGGCGCCCCCGGAACACCCTCCAGGGGTCCATGACCAGGCCTCATGATGGATCAGGGTCTTATCAACCAGGCTGTTACTGCTGGCCGCTCGAAACCCGACGTTCGAACCACAGCCGGGTTGGTCAGGTACTGACTTTAGGTGCCTGTCCAGTGCCTGCTTGAAGACAGCCAGGGATCTATTGGTAATCCCCCTAATGAATGCTGGGAGGCAGTTGAACAGTCTTGGGCCCCGGACATTTATTATGTTGTCTCTTATCGTGCTAGTGGCGTCCCTGCTTTTCATTGGGGGATGTTGCATCTCCTGCCCAGTCTTTTGCTTTCATAGGAAGTGATTCCCGTGCACAGATTTGGGACTAGTCCTAGGATTTTCCAAGTATATATTATCATGTATCTTTCTCGCCTGCGTTCCAGGGAATACAAATCAAGGAACTTAAACCATTCCCAGTAATTATGGTGTTTTTTCGTACTTGTGTGCCGTGAAGTTCTCTGTATATTCTCCTGGTCAGCAATGTCGCCTGCCTTGAAGGGGGCAGTTAGTGTACATTAATATTCCAGCCTAGAGAGAACAAGCGGTTTGAAGAGAATCATTATAGGCTTGGCGTCCCTAGTTTTGAAGGTTCTCATTATCCATCCTATCAGTTTCCTAGCAGATGTGGAAGATACATTGTTGTGATCTTTGAAAGTGAGATCCTCTGACATTATCACTCCCAGGTCCTTCACATTAGTTTTTTCGCTCTGTTGTGTTGCTGGAATTTGTTTTATACTCCGATACAGTTTTAATTTCCTCGAGTTTTCCATATCGGAGTAATTGAAATTTGTCTTCATTGAACTTCATATTGTTTTCTGCAGCCCATTGAAAGACTTGATTGATGTCTGCTTGGAGACTTGCAGTGTCTTCGAGGGATGACACTGACATGCAAATTAGGGTGTCATAGGCAAAGGAAGACACGGTGCTGTGGCTTATATCCCTGTCTATGTCAGATATGAGGATGAGGAACAGGATGGGAGCGAGTACTGTGCCTTGTGGAACAGAGCTTTTCACTGTAGCCGCCTCAGACTTTACTATGTTGACTATTACTCTTTGTGTTTTATTTGTTAGGAAGTTATAGATCCATTTACCAACTTTTCCTGTTATTCCTTTATCACGCATTTTGTGTGCTATTACACCATGGTATATACCACATCGGCATTCTGTTTGTCCTCCAGAGCATCCAAGACCATGGTCATAGTGGTCCAGTAGTTGTGAGAGGCAGGAGTGACCAAGACCATGTCATAGTGGTCCAGTAGTTGTGAGAGGCAGAAGCGACCATCCAAGACCATGGTCATAGTGGTCCAGTAGTTGTGAGAGGCAGGAGTGACCAAGACCATGTCATAGTGGTCCAGTAGTTGTGAGAGGCAGAAGCGACCATCCAAGACCATGGTCATAGTGGTCCAGTAGTTGTGAGAGGCAGGAGTGACCAAGACCATGTCATAGTGGTCCAGTAGTTGTGAGAGGCAGAAGCGACCATCCAAGACCATGGTCATAGTGGTCCAGTAGTTGTGAGAGGCAGGAGTGACCAAGACCATGTCATAGTGGTCCAGTAGTTGTGAGAGGCAGAAGCGACCATCCAAGACCATGTCATAGTAGTCCAGTAGTTGTGAGAGGCAGAAGCGACCATCCAAGACCATGTCATAGTGGTCCAGTAGTTGTGAGAGGCAGAAGCGACCATCCAAGACCATAGTCATAGTGGTCCAGTAGTTGTGAGAGGCAGGAGTGACCAAGACCATGTCATAGTGGTCCAGTAGTTGTGAGAGGCAGAAGCGACCATCCAAGACCATATCATAGTGGTCCAGTAGTTGTGAGAGGCAGAAGCGACCATCCAAGACCATGTCATAGTGGTCCAGTAGTTGTGAGAGGCAGAAGCGACCATCCAAGACCATGTCATAGTGGTCCAGTAGTTGTGAGAGGCAGAAGCGACCATCCAAGACCATGTCATAGTGGTCCAGTAGTTGTGAGAGGCAGGAGCGACCATCCAAGACCATATCATAGTGGCCCAGTAGTTGTGAGAGGCAGAAGCGACCATCCAAGACCATGTCATAGTGGTCCAGTAGTTGTGAGAGGCAGGAGCGACCATCCAAGACCATGTCATAGTGGTCCAGTAGTGGTGAGAGGCAGAAGCGACCATCCAAGACCATGTCATAGTGGTCCAGTAGTTGTGAGAGGCAGGAGCGACCATCCAAGACCATGCCATAGTGGTTCAGTTGTTGTGAGAGGCAGGAGCGACCATCCAAGACCATGTCATAGTGGTCCAGTAGTTGTGAGAGGCAGGAGCGACTATCCAAGACCATGTCATAGTGGTCCAGTAGTTGTGAGAGGCAGGAGCGACCATCCAAGACCATATCATAGTGGTCCAGTAGTTGTGAGAGGCAGGAGGGACCATCCAAGACCATGTCATAGTGGTCCAGTAGTTGTGAGAGGCAGGAGCGACCATCCAAGACAATGCCATAGTGGTCCAGTAGTTCTGAGAGGCAGGAGCGACCATCCAAGACCATGTCATAGTGGTCCAGTAGTTGTGAGAGGCAGGAACGACCATCCAAGACCATGCCATAGTGGTTCAGTAGTTGTGAGAGGCAGAAGCGACCATCCAAGACCATGGTCATAGTGGTCCAGTAGTTGTGAGAGGCAGGAGCGACCATCCAAGACCATGTCATAGTGGTCCAGTAGTTGTGAAGGCAGGAGCGACCATCCAAGACCATGGTCATAGTGGTCCAGTAGTTGTGAGAGGCAGGAGCGACCATCTAAAGACCATGCATAGTGGTCCAGTAGTTGTGAGAGGCTGGAGCGACCATCCAAGACCATGGTCATAGTGGTCCAGTAGTTGTGAGAGGCAGGAGCGACCATCCAAGACCATGTCATAGTGGTCCAGTAGTTGTGAGAGGCAGGAGCGACCATCCAAGACCATGGTCATAGTGGTTCAGTAGTTGTGAGAGGCAGGAGCGACCATCCAAGACCATGTCATAGTGGTCCAGTAGTTGTGATAGGCAGGAGCGACCATCCAAGACCATGCCATAGTGGTCCAGTAGTTGTGAGAGGCAGGAGCGACCATCCAAGACCATGCCATACTGGTCCAATAGTTGTGAGAGGCAGGAGCAACCATCCAAGACCATGCCATAGTGGTTCAGTAGTTGTGAGAGGCAGGAGCGACCATCCAAGACCATGTCATAGTGGTCCAGTAGTTGTGAGAGGCAGGAGCGACCATCCAAGACCATGGTCATAGTGGTTCAGTAGTTGTGAGAGGCAGGAGCGACCATCCAAGACCATGTCATAGTGGTCCAGTAGTTGTGAGAGGCAGGAGCGACCATCCAAGACCATGCCATAGTGGTCCAGTAGTTGTGAGAGGCAGGAGCGACCATCCAAGACCATGCCATACTGGTCCAATAGTTGTGAGAGGCAGGAGCGACCATCCAAGACCATGTCATAGTGGTCCAGTAGTTGTGAGAGGCAGGAGCGACCATCCAAGACCATGCATACTGGTCAGTAGTTGTGAGAGGCAGAAGCGACCATCCAAGACCATGTCATAGTGGTCCAGTAGTTGTGAGAGGCAGAGCGACCATCCAAGACCATATCATAGTGGTCCAGTAGTTGTGAGAGGCAGAGCGACCATCCAAGACCATGCATAGTGTCCAGTAGTTGTGAGAGGCAGGAGCGACCATCCAAGACCATGTCATAGTGGTCCAGTAGTTGTGAGAGGCAGGAGCGACCATCCAAGACCATGTCATAGTGGTCCAGTAGTTGTGAGAGGCAGGAGCGACCATCCAAGACCATGCCATACTGGTCCAATAGTTGTGAGAGGCAGGAGCGACCATCCGAGACCATGTCATAGTGGTTCAGTAGTTGTGAGAGGCAGAAGCGACCATCCAAGACAATGTCATAGTGGTCCAGTAGTTGTGAGAGGCAGAAGCGACCATCCAAGACCATGTCATAGTGGTTCAGTAGTTGTGAGAGGCAGGAGCGACCATCCAAGACCATGCCATAGTGGTCCAGTAGTTGTGAGAGGCTGGAGCGACCATCCAAGACCATGGTCATAGTGGTCCAGTAGTTGTGAGAGGCAGGAGCGACCATCCAAGACCATGTCATAGTGGTCCAGTAGTTGTGAGAGGCAGGAGCGACCATCCAAGACCATGGTCATAGTGGTTCAGTAGTTGTGAGAGGCAGGAGCGACCATCCAAGACCATGTCATAGTGGTCCAGTAGTTGTGAGAGGCAGGAGCGACCATCCAAGACCATGCCATAGTGGTCCAGTAGTTGTGAGAGGCAGGAGCGACCATCCAAGACCATGCCATACTGGTCCAATAGTTGTGAGAGGCAGGAGCGACCATCCAAGACCATGCCATAGTGGTTCAGTAGTTGTGAGAGGCAGGAGCGACCATCCAAGACCATGTCATAGTGGTCCAGTAGTTGTGAGAGGCAGGAGCGACCATCCAAGACCATGGTCATAGTGGTTCAGTAGTTGTGAGAGGCAGGAGCGACCATCCAAGACCATGTCATAGTGGTCCAGTAGTTGTGAGAGGCAGGAGCGACCATCCAAGACCATGCCATAGTGGTCCAGTAGTTGTGAGAGGCAGGAGCGACCATCCAAGACCATGCCATACTGGTCCAATAGTTGTGAGAGGCAGGAGCGACCATCCAAGACCATGCCATAGTGGTTCAGTAGTTGTGAGAGGCAGGAGCGACCATCCAAGACCATGTCATAGTGGTCCAGTAGTTGTGAGAGGCAGGAGCGACCATCCAAGACCATGTCATAGTGGTCCAGTAGTTGTGAGAGGCAGGAGCGACCATCCAAGACCATGCCATAGTGGTCCAGTAGTTGTGAGAGGCAGGAGCGACCATCCAAGACCATGTCATAGTGGTCCAGTAGTTGTGAGAGGCAGGAGCGACCTCTTCTAAACCCCTGCTGGCCTGGGTTGCCTAACTGATGGGTATCTAAGTAGAAGGCGATAGCTAATATCAGTAACATACTATATAGAAAGTCCCTGGTTTTGTCCACAGGATGCCACCCACACCAGTCCACTAACACCCAGGTACCTACTTGCTGATAGGTGAACAGGGACAGCAGGTGTAAGAGAGAGAGATAAAACCTTCTTGTCCGTGACCCTACTTGAACCTTACGAAGATGAGCCAGAAAGTGAACCCAAGTTCACCCACCCACCAGCCCACCCTCCCTCCTGCCCACCCACCAGCCCACCCTCCCTCCTGCCCACCTACACTCCCTATGTCTAGCCCACCCACACACCCACCTTCCCTCCTGTTCACCCACCAGCCCACCCAACCTCCTGCCCACCCTCCCTCCAGCCCACCCACCAGCCCAGCCTCCCTCCTGCCCACTCACCAGCCCACCAGCCCATCCAACCTCCTGCAGACCCACCCTCCTGCCCTCCCACCAGCCCACCCTCCCTCCTGCCCACATACCACCCCACCTGCTCACCCACACACCCTCCAGCCCACCCTCCCTCCTGCCCACCAATCAGCCCACCCTCCCTCCTGCCCACCAACCAGCCCATCCTCCCTCCTGTTCACCCAACAGCCCACCCACCCTCCTGCCCTCCCACCAGCCCACCCTCCCTTCTGCCCACATACCACCCCACCTGCTCACCCACACACCCTCCAGCCCATCCTCTCACCTGCCCACCCTCTCTCCTGACCACCAACCAGACCACCCTCCCTCCTGCCCACCAACCAGCCCACCCTCCTTCCTGCCCACCAAACAGCCCATCCTCCCTCCAGCCCATCAACCAGCCCACCCTCCCATCAACCAGAGGCACACCAACCAGCCCACCCTCCCTCCTGCCCACCCACCATCCCACCCTCCCTCCTGCCCACCCACCAGCCCACCCTCCCTCCTGCCCACCCACCAGCCCACCCTCCCTCCTGCCCACCAACCAGCCCACCCTACCTGCCCACCAACCAGCCCACCCTGCCTGCCCACCAACCAGCCCACCCTCCCTCCTGCCAACCCACCAGCCACCCTCCCTCCTGCCCAACCACCAGCCCACCCTCCCTCCTGCCCACCAACCAGCCCACCCTACCTGCCCACCAACCAGCCCACCCTGCCTGCCCACCAACCAGCCCACCCTCCTCCTGCCCACCCACCAGCCCATCCTCCCTCCTGCCCACCAACCAGCCCACCCTCCCTCCTGCCCACCCTCCCTCCTGCCCACCCTCCCTCCTGCCCACCCTCCCTCCTGCCCACCCTCCCTCCTGCCCACCCTCCCTCCTGCCCACCCTCCCTCCTGCCCACCCTCCCTCCTGCCCACCCTCCCTCCTGCCCACCCTCCCTCTGCCCACCAACCAGCCCACCCTCCTTCCTGCCCACCCTCCCCCTTCCCACCAACCAGCCCACCCTCCCTCCTGCCCACCAACCAGCCCACCCTCCCTCTGCCCACCAACCAGCCCACCCTCCCTCCTGCCCACCAACCAGCCCACCCTCCCTCCTGCCCACCAACCAGCCCACCCTCCCTCCTGCCCACCAACCAGCCCACCCTCCTCCTGCCCACCCACCAGCCCACCCTCCCTCCTGCCCACCAACCAGCCCACCCTCCTCCTGCCCACCAACCAGCCCACCCTGCCTCCTGCCCACCACCAGCCCACCCTCCCTCCTGCCCACCAACCAGCCCCCTGCCTCCTGCCCACCAACCAGCCCACCCTGCCTCCTGCCCACCAACCAGCCCACCCTGCCTCCTGCCCACCACCAGCCCACCCTGCCTCCTGCCCACCAACCAGCCCACCCTGCCTCCTGCCCACCAGCCAGCCCACCCTGCCTCCTGCTATTAACCAGGAGTGTTACAAACAGCTGAGTTTATCCTTCCTCCACACCAGCCAGCCACCCTGCTCTGCTAGTTATGTATTAATATATAATATTTACATGAGTTGTTATCCTTCTCAACTCACTTACACCTTGTTTACTTACTCTAATATCTCTCCTCTCTCTCTCTCTCTCTCTCTCTCTCTCTCTCTCCCTCTTCTTTCACTTTACTTCCCTCCTGTTCCTCCTCCCCATTTTAAAACAATATCTCCCTCCCTCCCTCACTACTGATATGGGAGAGAGAGAGAGAGAGCTAGCTCTACCAGGTATAGTGTGACCTGTGTCAAATATTATAACTTCCTGACCTCTGACCTCTGACCTCTGCTGGATGCTACATCTCTTTGTCTTCTGCTAGAGTTGCCATGGTAACGCCTCTACCCTCCCCCTCCCCTCAATCCCCTACCCCATTTCCATGTCTCCCCCTCTCTCTCTCTCTCTTCCCCTACCTCTCATTCCCTCGCTCCTCACCTATCTCCATATCTCTCTCTCTTCTCTTGTTGGTATTCCCATATTCTCTCTACCCTTCTTCAGCAAGCAGTAGATTGGTGCATACTAGCATCAACCTCGTGTGTGTATGTGTGTCTATCCTCGCACGACAGACAGTGCCCTCAGTCTATCCTCGTAGGATAGACAGTGCCCTCAGTCTATCCTCGCACGACAGACAGTGCCCTCAGTCTATCCTCGTAGGATAGACAGTGACCTCAGTCTATCCTCGTAGGATAGACAGTGACATCAGTCTATCCTCGTAGGATAGACAGTGACCTCAGTCTTTCCTCATAGGGAAGATTTCTGATACATGGGATCAACTTTGTCATCCTCCTTCGTACGTTTTTCAGAGTATTTATGTCCAGAACTGTGCAGCATTTATGTCCAGAACTGTGCAGCATTTATGTCCAGAACTGTGCAACATTTATGTCCAGAAATGTGCAGCAGTTATGTCCAGAACTGTGCAACATTTATGTGCATTGTGTAATAGGGTGACCAGAACTGTGCAGCATTTATGTGCATTGTGTAATAGGGTGACCAGAACTGTGCAGCATTTATGTGCATTGTGTAATAGGGTGACCAGAACTGTGCAACATTTATGTGCATTGTGTAATAGGGTGACCAGAACTGTGCAACATTTATGTGCATTGTGTAATAGGGTGACCAGAACTGTGCAACATTTATGTGCATTGTGTTATAGGGTGACCAGAACTGTGCAACATTTATGTGCATTGTGTAATAGGGTGACCAGAACTGTGCAACATTTATGACCAGAACTGAGCAAAATTTATGTGCATTGTGTAATAGGGTGACCAGAACTGTGCAGCATTTATGTGCATTGTGTAATAGGGTGACCAGAACTGAGCAACATAATCTAAGTGGAACTTAACCAACAATATACAGAGTTGAAGAACAACCTGAAGACTCCTGTTATTAATACTTCTTGATATAGACTTGATATAGACTTATAGGATAGACTTAGGGCCCTGAATCTGCACTCTCTAGAAAGACGTAGAATTAGGGGGGATATGATTGAGGTGTATAAATGGAAAACAGGAATAAATAAAGGTGATGTAAATAGCGTGCTAAAAATATCTAGAATTGACAGGACTCGCAGCAATGGCTTTAAGTTGGATAAATTCAGATTCAGGAAGGATATAGGAAAGTATTGGTTTGGTAATAGAGTTGTCGATGAGTGGAACAAACTCCCGAGTACAGTTATAGAGGCTAAAACGTTGTGTAGTTTTAAAAATAGGCTAGATAAATATATGAGTGGGTGCGGGTTGGTGTGAGTTGGACCTGACTAGTTTGTGCTACTAGGTCAGATGCCGTGCTCCTTCCTTAAGTGGATGTAACCTGACCTGGCTGGGTCGGGGCATTGGCTTAAGCCGGTGGGAGACTTGGACCTGCCTCGCATGGGCCAGTAGGCCTGCTGCAGTGTTCCTTCTTTCTTATGTTCTTATGTTCTTAAAGCCAAGAATTGTATTAGCTTTATTACGAACACTTAGGCACTGTTGTCTTGACTTTACATTACTGTTAACCAGAAGGAATATATTAACTAGCACCATGCTAGTATGTGCTACAAGCACCATGCTACTAGCACCATGCTACTAGGTGCTACTAGCACCATGCTACTAGGTGCTACTAGCACCATGCTACTAGGTGCTACTAGCACCATGCTACTAGGTGCTACTAGCACCATGCTACTAGGTGCTACTAGCACCATGCTACTAGGTGCTACTAGCACCATGCTACTAGGTGCTACTAGCACCATGCTAGTAGGTGCTACTAGCACCATGCTACTAGATGCTATTAGCACCATGCTAATAGGTGCTACTAGCACCATGCTACTAGGTGCTACTAGCACCATGCTACTAGGTGCTACTAGCACCATGCTACTAGGTGCTACTAGCACCATGCTACTAGGTGCTACTAGCACCATGCTAGTAGGTGCTACTAGCACCATGCTACTAGATGCTATTAGCACCATGCTACTAGGTGCTACTAGCACCATGCTACTAGATGCTATTAGCACCATGCTACTAGGTGCTACTAGCACCATGCTACTAGGTGCTACTAGCACAATGCTGCTAGGTGCTTCTAGCACCATGCTACTAGGTGCTACTAGCACCATGCTATTAGGTGCTACTAGCACCTTGTTACTAGGTGCTACTAGCACCATGCTACTAGGTGCTACTAGCACCATGCAACTAGGTGCTACTAGCACCATGCTACTAGGTGCTACTAGCATCATGCTAGTAGGTGCTATTAGCACCATGCTACTAGATGCTATTAGCACCATGCTACTAGATGCTATTGCACCATGTTACTAGGTGCTACTAGCAACATGCTACTAGCACCATGCTACTAGGTGCTACTAGCACCATGCTACTAGGTGCTACTAGCACCATGCTACTAGGTGCTACTATCACTATGCTACTAGGTGCTATTAGCACCATGCTACTAGGCGCTACTAGGAACATGCTACTAGGTGCTACTAGCACCAAGCTAGTAGGTGCTACTAGCACCATGCTACTAGATGCTATTAGCACCATGCTACTAGGTGCTACTAGCACCATGCTACTAGCACCATGCTACTAGGGGCTACTAGCACCATGCTACTTGGTGCTACTAGCACCATGATACTAGGTGCTACTAGCACCATGCTAGTAGGTGCTACTAGCACAATGCTACTAGGTGCTATTAGCACCATGCTACTAGGTGCTACTAGCACAATGCTACTAGGTGCTACTAACACCATGCTACTAGGTGCTACTAGCACCATGCTACTAGGTGCTACTAACACCATGCTACTAGGTACTACTAACACCATGCTACTAGGTGCTACTAGCACCATGCTACTAGCACTATGCTACTAGGTGCTACT
>WNWK01016746.1:42500-44138 GCA_009830355.1 Cherax destructor
GAGGGGGAGAGGAGGATGGAAGAGGAGGGGGAGAGGAGGAGGGAAGAGGAGGGGGAGAGGAGAAGGGGAGAGATGGAAGTAAGAATATCTGAAGGATATTTGAAGCCTTCTTTTTATTAATTAATTGTTATTATTATTAGTAAGGAAAGATGGGAAGTCAACACTGTGATTAGTATATCACCAGTGAATGTAGAGCACATTGTGTTGGTCCTGGGGTCACCCCCCTCCAGGCTCTCACCCTCCAGGCTCTCACCCCTCCCCTCCAGGCTCTCAGCCCTTCCCTCCAGGCTCTCCCCCATCCAGGCTCTCCCTCCTCCCCTCCTAACTCTCACCCTCCCCTCCATGATCTCCCCCTCCCTTCATAACTTTCCCCATTTCCTCTGCTCTCCTCTCTCACTTCCTCCCCTCTACCTCCCCTCTCTCCCCCTCTACCTCCCCTACTACCTGCCTCCCCTCCTATCAACCACCCCACTTTCTTCCTCCTACCTACTTCCCCTCTTCTATTCCTCCCCCTCCCTTCAGTTCCTGCTGCGGTGCCTACTGTGTCATCCATGTTAGTACACCTACAGTGTACTCACCTAATTGTGGTTGCAGGGGTCAATTCGTAGCTCCTGGCCCCGCCTCTTCACTTGTCGCTACCAGGTCTGCTTTCTCTCCCTGCTCCATGAGCTTTATCATACCTCTTCTTAAAGCTATGTGTACTCACCTATTTGTACTCACCTATTTGTGGTTGCAGGGGTCGAGTCATAGCTCCTGGCCCCGCCTCTTCACTGATTGTTACTAGGTCCTCTCTCTCCCTGCTCCATGACCTTTATCAAACCTCGTCTTAAAACTATGTATGGTTCCTGCCTCCACTACGTCACTTTCTAGGCTATTCCACTTCCTGACAACTCTATGACTGAAGAAATACTTCCTAACATCCTTTGACTCATAGGAGTCTTCAACTTCCAATTGTGACCCTTGTTTCTGTGTCCCTCTCTGGAACATCTTGTCTCTGTCCACCTTATCTATTCCTCGCAGTATTTTATATGTCGTTATCATGTCTTCCCTAACCCTCCTGTCCTCTAGTGTCGTCAGGCCGATTTCCCTTAACTTTTCTTCGTAGGACAATCCCCTTAGCTCTGGGACTAGTCTTGTTGCAAACCTTTGCACTTTCTCTAATTTCTTGACGTGCTTGACCAGGTGTGGGTTCCAAACTGGTGCTGCATACTCCAGTATGGGCCTGACGTATATGGTGTACAGAGTCTTGAATGATTCCTTAGTGAGGTATTGGAACGCTATTCTTAGGTTTGCCAGCCGCCCGTATGCTGCAGCAGTTATCTGATTGATGTGCGCCTCAGGAGATGTGCTCGGTATTATACTCACCCCAAGATCTTTTCTTTGAGTGAGGTTTGCAGTCTTTGGCCACCTAGACTATACTCTGTCTGCGGTCTTCTTTGCCCTTCCCCGATATTCATGACTTTACATTTGCAGGGTTAAATTCAAGGAGCCAGTTACTGGACCAGGCTTGTAGCCTGTCCAGGTCTCTTTGTAGTCCTGCCTGATCCTCGACTGACTTAATTCTTCTCATTAACTTCACATCATCTGCAAACAGGGACACTTCTGAGTCTATCCCTTCCGTTATGTCATTCATATATA
>WNWK01016747.1:0-44137 GCA_009830355.1 Cherax destructor
AGCGTTTGCCTTATGAGCTGTTATATTCCAATCCGAAACCGACTTACAATCCAGATGATTTTCGTAGCAGTTCGTACCAGTCAAGCTCAAAGTGTTTTCAGACGAATTCGTGAAACACTTCATAAGTCAACAGCAGAATTTCCTAGAGTAACTAATACTAAAGCCAAACCGACTAAAGTTCAAGTAGGGTCTAGAGTCATGTTGTTTAACTTTAACAAAACTTCAGCAATGACAAAACTCGATCAAAAGTTCGTTGGTCCTTATAGAGTAGTCAAACATATTAATGGCAACAAGTATAAAGTTAGAGAAATTAGCACGGGTCAGTTTAAAGAATCGCATTTAGATCATATGAAGTTAGTATGCGATGATGATGACGAAGTCCCTGTCACCCCTAATAATCAGACAAGTGAGACAGAATCTGATAATTCTCCTGTTGCTGTACCCTCTACCTCTAATGGTCAGTCAGATCAACCTGAATGTCGTTATTCCCTACGTATACGACAAGTGTTGAGAAGTCCTCAAGTATCATTTGTAGATACCAGTGTAGATCCTCCTCAATCAGAAGTTGAGTTACCTATTGTAACAGAGTTTGATCCACCCAGAGATGATAATTATACAGCCTATATCAATCTCACCCTAGCAGAGTTGGGGTTAAATGTAAATAACCTGTATAGATAAATATGTAGTAAGCGTTTAACTGTGTGTTATAATATCTACTTAGTATTACTCAAAATTTTTTTTTTGTGTTCACGTTCTCTCCGAGTTCTGAGAATTAACAGTATAGATTTGAGTGCACCAGATCTACCTTGTCTGTTAATCACTATCTTCTTGTAATTATATTTCCTCAGAATTCGTAGATCACATGAAGACAGTTCGATCGAACAAATTATTTTTTTTATCTCTTTTATCATGATTTTCTAGAATGAGCTCATTTAATTAATTCCCAAGTATCAAGATGCATCATATAGTAATGTAGATTGTTCTATCACGATAATATCCATGTGAAGTATAATGTTCAACTGTTGTGTACTTTGATATTTTATAGAATCAGCTGAGAGTTGTTGCCTGTTGCCCTTAGATTGTATAGTTGTATGTCGAGACGCCATACGTAGCATGCCCGAGCTGTACGGTTCGTTCGTCTTCTAACGGCTGCACCACGGCTGTTCACGTGATTTCCAACCTCTGCCCATGTGATCTGGCATTAGCCAATGATAGGCCTGCCTTTTGAATGCCTCAGCGCCGGACGGCCTAGTAGTCAGTTACCATCCAGACTCAGTGCAGGACAGACGGACACAGGCATAGGCTCTCAGCTCCCATATATCCAACGCCTCATTAAACGCTACCAAAACCCAAGCTCATCGTCTGTTAATATTACCAAATCTATGAAAAGAACCCCACAACACAGCTACTCAACACTCTCGAACAATGAGCACAAAGTATAGATGTTACATCCTACCTACTAATATACCTAAGTCAAATAATAATATAAAGCAAGATATTAACGATTCAGCTAATATCGAAAATATCCGTAATATAAAATTATAAGAAAGGGAAATATACATCATAATTAAAATATATATGTATATACATTTTGCCCCAATCTGGGGTCATAATACCAGCTGTCTCCCACCAAAGTAAGGTGCCCTGACAGAGAAGAAACACTTTCACCATCACTCCATCACCATCTTGCCAGAGGCATGCTGATACTACAACTGAGATGCCCTTCCAAACTGCAATATCTGCACCTCTCCTTCAGAGTGCAGGCACTGTACTTCGCATCTTCAGGACTCTAAGTCCAGCTAACTGGCATCCCTGAATGCCTTCATAAATGTCACCTTGCTCACACTCCAACAGCTCATCAAATCATAAAAATCACTTGCCTCCACTCCTGTCTAACATGCTCACATTTTCCTGTTAGATGTCCAAGCCCCTCACATACAAAACCTCCTTTACCCCTGTCCCTCCAACCTTTCCTATGACTATCCCTACCCTTCATTCCCTCCACTACAAATTTGTACAGCTTCCAAGTCATCCTATTTTGTTCCATCCTCTCTAAATGTCAAAACCACTTCAGTAACCCCTCCTCAGCCTTCTGGATAATTCTCTTAGCAACTCCACACCTAATCTCCAAACTATAACTTCTCTGCATAATATTCACACCACACATTGCCCTCAAACATGGCATTTCCACTACTTCCAGCTGCCTCACTGCAACATTCAAAACCCATACTTCACACCCATAAAAGTGTTGGTACCACTATACTTCCATGGATAACATCCACAATTTTCCCCTGTATGTACTGTTATGTTATTTTCCCTTTACTTTGATGTTATGGTTCCACTACATGGTCTAGCATGGGGTATTTACTTAAAGGTCTTATAGTCTAGGGTGATACTTACATTCATGATTAGCTGGGCAAGTAAGTAAGTAAGTAAGTAAGTTTATTCAGGTATACATAAATACATTTACATAGATTATCATACATAGCAGCATATGTGTAGAGAACCTAGGATAACCCAAAAAAAGTCAGACAGAGTGACTTATTTCCATTGGGGTCCTTTTTATACCTTAATATTATACATTGTAGGATATATATGTTATTATATTATAAAGGATATATGTATACTAGGAATAAGGTAAAAAGTTATTTACATAGACATGTGTGTTAGCTAAAAAAATAAAAAATCATTCTCCTTCCTTTCTGTCGCTACATTCATTAGGTACCTTTTGGTTCTCTTCTTGAACTGGCTCATGCTATGACTGGCTTTGACATGTGCAGGCAGTCTGTTCCATTCTTTTATTGCTGTACAATAAAAGGTGTTTGAAGCCTGGCCACTGACTGTGGGTACTACAAAGTTGTGCTCTCTTTCCCTAGTACAGTGGTACCCCGACTTACGATATTTTTTCATTCCAGAATGCTGTTCAAGTGCCATTACCAAACGAATTTATCTCCATAAGAAATGATGTAAAATAGACTAGTCCTTTTAGACCCCCAAAATTACACTTACAAAAGCATTTAAAAAAATAAACTTACATAAAAGGGTGAGTTTGGGGACCATCGTAAGTCGGGGTACCACTGTACTATGACTGCTTTGGTTCCCAGCCTTGACAAAATTGGCAGCAAGATATTCTGGACACTGTTTGTGAGCAATTTTATAAACTTGATTTAATTAAAGTTGTTTTACTCTGTCTTCAATATTCAGCATATCCAATTGTTGTAATTCATCCTGGCCTACATGCTCTCTTGGACCCAGGTCCAGGATGAATCTTAACATTTTGTTCTGGGTGATTTGCAGTTTATCTTTCAGTTTTTTTGTCAAGGCAGAGAACCATGAAGAGCAAGCGTAGTCAATATGACATTGTATAATGGCTAGACATAGGGTCCTGCGAGCCTCAGTAGGTAGACACTGTGCTTGTCTGTAGAGGAACTTCAGTCTGGCATTCGCTTTCTTTACTACACTGTTCCCTGTCAATTCTCCTGACATGCATGGGTCAAAGGGGATTCCCAGATATTTTACTGAGGAAACTGAAGTGATGGATTCCCCATTACACCGGACATTAAAATTATTTACCCTTCTCAGTTTATATTTCGTGTCAAAGTGTATGGCTTCTGTTTTCCCTAGATGTAACGATAGTTTGTTGTCTATTAACCATTTGCTGCAGGACTCTAGTTCCAGTGTTAATACATTAGCTATATCTTGTGGGTCTTTACCTGACACTAACAGAGCACTGTCATCCGCATACAGTAGGAGTTTGCACTTGACACTGATGGGCATATCATTTTACATAACACAGGAATAATAAAGGACCCAGAATACTACCTTGGGGAACTCCACATACTATCGGCAGTGGTTCTGATTCTGTTTTGTTGATTTTGACAATTTGTTTCCTGTTGCTAAGATAGGACTTAAACCAATCTGTGGAACCTATTCCGATAGCTTGAAGTTTCTTACATAATATATTGTGGTTGACAGAATCTCCAGTTTATTGTCATTTAAATCAGGTCTTGGATTATAGGTTAAGTCGTTCCTTATGTAGGCACATACCCCACCACCTTTTCTATTCCTATCTAAGCGTTTTATATTGTAACCTTCTATTTTGACCTAGTCGTCAGTCACCGTATCATCCAACCAGGATTCCGAGATGGATATAACTGCCGCTCTAGTTCTGTTAGCTAGAATCCTAATCTCTGCCAATTTTCTCAGAATCTTTTCACCAGTCCTCTCAAAAGGTTAATTAAACCACTATTATATAAAAATATAATCTCTTCTGAGAGATATAGTATACAAATCTTAATCATAACACCATCCCCCAGGCATCTCCAAACCACATGGTCCACCTCCACCTAAATACCTCCTTTTCTCAACATCACTCCTACCCTCAGTGTCTTGACACATTGTAACTCATAGGTTATGATGGCTGCTTCAATTTAAAACATATCTCTCTTACCTCTGGCACACCATTCTGCCCAGAAACATATCAACAAAGCCCAGTCTCTACCACCAGTTCCACCTTGCAGCCATCTTGGAACAAGTGAGGGAGAGCCAGCCAGGCTACCCCCATATACCCAACACAAACAAACAATAAACTGTCGTCTTGCACACACTACACATGTACCCACAATACTAATTTGTTTTTTTCCATACTCCTTATTTACTTACAATGAGACATGCAACTTTATAAACTACTTATTTAAATGTGTGTATATTATAACCTATTATATTGAGGAAATCAGACTTAACTCAGCTTCTTCTTAGTCTTAAAGAGTGGCCTGCCCTTCTGACATTTAAGCAGTAATTTTGATTAATTCAATATAATTAGGTATTCATGAACAATTGTTACTTAAATACATCAATACATGTTGGGTCCTATAGCCCCATAACATGTACAATATACAGTACAGTGGACCCCCGGCTAACGAACACCCCGGAAATCGTACAATTCTTTCTTTCTTTCAACACGTCAGCCGTTTCCCACCGAGGCAGGGTGGCCCAAAAGGAAAAACGAAAGTTTCTCCTTTTACATTTAGTAATAAATCGTACAATTATGTAAGTATAATACAGTGGAACCCCGGTTAACGAACACCCCGGAAATCGTGCAATTATGTAAGTATAATATTGTAAGTGCTTGTGGAAGTGTATTTTTGGGGGTCTGAAATAGACTAACGTAAATGACATTTTTTCTTAAGGAAGTAAATTCGTTAGCACTTGAGCAGGCTTCTGCAATGAATTTTTTTCGTTAACCGGGGTTCCACTGTATTGTAAGTGCTTGTGAAAGTGTATATTTGGGGGTCTGAAATAGACTAACCTACGTGACATTATTTCTTAAGGACGTAAATTCGTTCGGTAATGGCGCTTGAGCAGGCTTCTGGAATGATTTTTTTTCGTTATCCTAGGGTCCACTGTACAATATAAATGTAGAGTACAGTGGACCCCCGAGTATCGTAAAAACTTCATTCCAGAAGCCTGCTCAAGTGCCATTACCGAACGAATTTACTCCCTTAAGAAAAAATGTCAAGTAGGTTAGTCCATTTCAGACCCCCAAAAATACACTTACAAAAGCACTTACAATATTATACTTACATAATTGTACGATTTCCTGGGTGTACGTAACTCGGGGGTCCACTGTACAAGTATTTTCTTTTGTAATTTGCCAAGCCCAAAATGTTATTGTTGTTCTTGTGCTCCTCCATTAATTAGCATAAAATTATTATTAATCCATTCATAAGCTGACTTATGAGTGGTAATAGTAGTAATATAAAATTCATTCTCTGTATTTCATTAAGTTTTATAGCCTCTTATGATCCAGGCCCCTCGAAACTGCAGAAGAAAATGCTTGCAGACTGACCCAAAATCCTCAGTTGACTCTGCCATATCCTGAGTGCTGTGATACCAAGAAGGATGCTGTAGTAGAGTGCCCATATTGTGATGTAAGTTGTGTATAATATTTTGCTACAAAAATATTTGTTTTTACTATACATAAATTCATTCAATCTATCATGGAATTGTTTGAGTCACATATCATTATAAAATTCTTGCACAGCTTCAGATTTCAGTTCATATTGTACAGTACTTTCATTCCTCTTCCTCTCTTGGCATATTCATTTGCCACTCATTAAAATTATTAAAATATATTACCTAAAATATACTATTACATAATGGAAGCAAAGAGGGGAATGTATGAGTGTATAGTTATACCAGCGCTCTTATGTGGGTGTGAATCATGAGTGGTGAATGTTGCAACAAGGAGAAGGCTGGTGGCAGTGGAGATGTCTGAGGGTAATGTGTGGTGTGAATATAATGCAGAGAATCCGTGTTTGGAAATTAGAGGAAGTGCAGGGTTACTAAAAGTATTATCCAGAGGGCTGAGGAGGGGTTGTTGAGGTGGTTTGGACATAGAGAGGATGGAACAAAATGGAATGACTTGGAGAGCATATAAATCTGTAGAGGAAGGAAGACTGGGTGGAGGTCAGCCTAGGAAAGGTTGGAGGGAAGAGGTAAAGGAGGCTTTGTGTATGAGGGGCTTGGACTTCTATCAGGCATGCATGTGCATGTTAGATAGGAGTGAGGGGAGATGAATGGTTTTTATGACTTGACGTGCTGTTGGAGTGTGAGCAGGGTAACATGAAGGGATTCAGGGAAAACAGCAAGCTGGACTGGAGTCCTGGAGGTAGGAAGTACAGTGTGTTCTGAAGGAGGGGTGTTGTTTTGCAGTTTTTTAACTGTAGTATAGGCACGCCTCTGTCAAGATTGATAGAGAGAATGATGATGATGAAAGTGTTTCTTCTCTTTTTAGGGTCACATTTGCTCTGTTTATTAGTTACATTTCCAGTCTTTACAGATGAATTTTGTTTTGATTTTTTATTCACATAAAGAATTTTTATTCACACAAAAAAATAGAAGATTTACTGTTATGCAATATTGTAGTAATTGTATATATAATATCAGCGCATTCGTGAACGTACATTAGACCCACCAGCTGACGTGTGGGTCAAAAATCGAACATTTCCGCTACTTTGAGCTCAATTTCAAGATATTTTTAGTGCTAAAACCAATCAAAATTATCTCTATTTCTGTAATATATCTTCCATTCTGTTATATGAGACCAAGAAACCGTGAATACAACCGTAAAACCATACGAAAATACACAAAATCGTTGTTTTAATCCAAAAATACAGTCGTGTTTTTTTTCTCATTATGCACTGCGTGCTGCAGGATTTGTTTTAGTATATGGTGCACACTTACCACACAGATGCATTCTCTCATATCTAGGCCCAAATTTACTGCTCACAGCTTATCTGAGTGAGCTGAGCTCATGACTACTACTTGGACCCTGGCTTCAAACTGCGGGACTGAACCTCAGAGTGTTAATAAAATAATAAATGAAATACGTACAGTATATTATTCTTATTTTTACTACAAAAACATCATCTACAGTAACACAGTGCTTCGTTAATGTTTTTCAAATTAAAATTTTAGAAGTTTAATTTTTATGAGATAAATATGGTAGGTACAGTGGACCCCTGGATTATGTAGTCGTCGGATTACGTAAAATTCAGAATAAGTAACATTTTTTCGTAAAAATATTGGTTCGGTATAAGTAGATCTGCTTGGCATAAGTAATTCGCCCTGGACGCGTACTCATGGCCCGGACGCCCCGACACTCCATCCAGAGTCAGTGTGCCATTGTTTACCAGCGAGTGACAGCCACCCACGCATTCACACCATACATTTTGTCATTATTCCATTGTTTTTAGTGCTTGCAACTGCTAAATAAGCCACCAAGGGCCCAAAGAAATCTTCTAGTGCCAGCCCTTTGGTGTTCGACGGCGTTGGAGCTCGGTGTTCGACGGCGTTGGAGCTCGGCCAAATCGGTGTTCAACGAGTTTTTTTACAATATTTTTTGACTCGCTATTAGGCGGCCACTCGGAGTTGGGCGAGTTGGCTATCCGTCCCGGACGCGCACACGTGTGGCCTTGGCCCAGCTGGGCGCCCAGGCACTCAGTGTGTTATTGTTTACAAGCGAGCGAACACTACCCACGCACCACCCACGCATTCATATCATATATATTGTCATTATTCCAGTGTTTTTAGTGCTTGCAACTGCTAAATAAGCCACCATGGGCCCCAAGAAAGCTCTTAGTGCCAAGCCTGTGGTAAAGAATGTCAGAAATACAGTAGAATTGAAGAAGGAGATGATAGCAAAATATGAAAGTGGAGTGCGTGTCACTGAGCTGGCCAGGCTCTATGGCAAATCCCATTCAACCATCTCTTCCATTTTGGCCAAGAGAAAGGAAATCAAGGATGCTGTTTTTGCGAAAGGTGCAAGTATGGTCACAAAACAGAGATCTCAAGTGCTGGAACAAGTGGTCAAAGAGACATTCGGGTGTGTTCTGATAATCCTTTATTAAGATACAACATAGCGAATGCTCCTAGCTGCAAAGAAACAAGGTACACAAATTAGGATGCACACCTGACTAGGTAAGCTCACATTGTACCTCCTAGTCCTAATATATCATTAATGTTCACTGTACGGATGGAAATCTATAGTGGGTGTGCAGTGTCTTTCCCTACATACATGTAATACTGACTTACATATTAGGAAGGTGATATGTGTTCGTCGGCCTCGCACTCCGTTTGTTTACACTTGTTAGTTTCTCTGCCTCACCTACAGGCAGCGCGCGGGTGCCGCCGGCCCGCCAACTTTGACTCGCTATGTCACGTCACCTACATCCCACAACAAGTGGAAACTTTGTTGTTGGTGTGGATCAACGAGAAACAGTTAGCAGGAGATAGTGTTACGCTGGCAATAATATGTGAAAAAGCAAGGCAGTTGCATGATGATCTCGTCAAGAAAATGGCTGCAACGAGTGCTGAAGTGAACGAATTTAAAGCCAGCAAAGGCTGGTTTGAGAGATTTAAGAAGCGAATTGGCATACATAGTGTTGTGAGGTATGGTGAGGCTGCCAGTTCTGACAAAAGTGCTGCTGAAAAATATGTTCAAGATTTCCAGGGTACATAGAGGCTGAACAATTCCAACCCCAACAAGTGTTCAATTGTGACAAAACAGGCCTGTTTTGGAAGAAAATGCCAAACAGGACCTACATTACAAAGGAGGAAAAGGCACAGCCAGGACATAAGCCTATGAAAGACAGGCTAACTCTCATGATGTGTGCTAATGCCAGTGGTGATTGCAAAGTGAAGTCTTTACTGGTGTATCATTCTGAAAATCCCCGAGTGTTTGGCAGATGCGGTATCACCAAGTCTAATTTGTGTGTGATGTGGAAGTCTAACAAAAAGGCATGGGTCACTAGGGAAATTTTCCTTGATTGGTTCAAAAACGTGTTTGGCCCCAGTGTGAAGAAATATCTCGAGGAAAATAATTTGCCACTTAAGTGCCTCCTGATAATGGACAATGTTTCCCTGGTCATCCTCCAGACTTGGCAGAGGAAATTGTGCAGGGCTGTGAGTTCATCAAAGTGAAGTTCTTGCCCCTAATACCACTCCTCTCCTCCAGCCCATGGACCAGCAGGTCATTTGCAACTTTAAAAAACTCTACACCAAAGCAATGTTTCAAAAGTGCTTTGATGTGACCACAGACATGAATATGACCCTAAAAGAGTTTTGGAAAGATCATTTCCATATCCTGCATTGTGTAAAGCTTTTAGGTAAGGCTTGGGAGGGAGTGACTACCATGACTTTGAACTCTGCCTGGAGAAAATTGTGGCCAGACTGTGTCCTAGATTTTGAAGGTTTTGGGGCTGAGCCTCAGAACCCTGAGCCTGAGCCTGTTGTGCAAGAAATTGTGGAACTGGGCAAGTCCATGGGGTTGGATGTTTGTACCCAGGATGTGGAACAGTTGGTGGAGGAGCACAATGAAGAATTAACCACTGAAGATCTGCAAGAGCTTCAACAGCAACAACAGACCACAGTTCAGGAAAATGGTCCAGAGGAGGAGGTGGAACCGAGATGGAAGAAGGTGCCTTCTTCAAGGATTAGGGAGATCTGTGCCAAATGGGCTGATGTGCAAGGCTTTATGGATGATTATCACCCTAACCAAGATGTTGCACGCCGTGTATGCGACATGTTTAATGACAATGTCTTGTTACATTTTAGGGACATTTTAAAGAACTGCCAGACACAGAGCTCCCTGGACAGATTTTTTTGTTAGAGAGGGGTCCAGTGACTCTCAACCTGGTCCTAGTGGCATTAAAAGAAAAAGGGAAGTAACCCCAGAAAAGAACTTGGTACCTGCAGTGTTAATGGAAGAGGATTCCCCTTCCAAACACTAGCATACTACTACACCTTCTCCCCTCCTCCACACATCAACAACTCTTCAATAAATGTAAGTGACATGTTATTGTACTATTTATTTCTTAATTTTTTTTAAAATTGTGTTTAATTTAATGTCAAAAAGTTCTGAAAAATATTTTATTTTAATACTTTTGGATGTCTGGAACGGATTAATTTTATTTCCATTATTTCTTATGGGGAAAATAGAATCGGAATTCAACCAAACCAGTCGTCGACGGGCCCTTTGGGAAGGATTACCGACGAGAACCGGGGGCTCACTGTATTTTATTCATTCTAGAGTACAGTGGACCCTTGAAAATCGTGATTAATCCGTTCCTGAGAGGCTGCCTATTTTCAAAATGGACGATTTTCAAAACCATTTTCCCATAAGAAATAATGTAAATCAAATTAATCTGTTCCAGACACCCAAAAGTATGTAAAAATTTTTTTACACATTAAATGTACATTTATATACACACAAAACAATGAGATATATACTGTACATAGTATAAAATAATAATTAATTGACACTTACCTTTATTGAAGAGTTGTTGATGTGTGGAAGAAGGAAGGAGGGGAGAAGGTGGTGGTGGTGGTGCTAGTGTTTGGAAGGGAAATCCCCTTCCATGAACACTTCAGGTACCAAGTCCTTTTCTGGGGTTACTTCCCTTCTTTGTTTTTTAATGGCACTAGGACCAGGTTGAGAGTCACTGGATTTCTTTCTTGCAAAATAACTGTCCAGAAAGGTCTGTTTCTGGCAGTTCTTTAAAATGTCCCTAAAATGTGACAAGACAGTGTCATTGAACATGTCACATACACGGCCTGCAACAGCTTTGTCAGGGTGATGCTCCTCCACAAATTTTTCCATCCTAGTCCACATTGTACACATCTCCTTAATCTCTGAAGAAAGCAACTTCTTCCTTCTCCCTTCCTCCTCCTCTGAAGCAATTTCCTGAGCTTTGGTCTGTTGTTCTTGCAGTTGAAGGTCTTGCAGCTCTTCAGTAGTTCACCAGCAACTCTTCCACATCCTCACCACTAACCTCCATCCCCAAGGACGTCCCTCAATTCCACAATTTTTTCCACAACTGGCATAGGGCTGTCAGAGTCATCCCCAAACCCTTCAAAATCCCTCTCTTGGACACAATCTGGCCACAGTGGTCTCCAAGCAGAGTTCATTATCCTGGGAGTCACTTCCTGCTAAGCCTTACCTATAAGGCGTATGCAATGCACGATATTGAAGTGATCTTTCCAAACTCTCTTAGGGTCAAAGTACTGCCTGAGGTTATGTCAAAACACCTTTGAAACATTGCTCTGGTGTAGAGTTTTTTGAAGTTTGAAATGACCTGCTGGTCCATGGGCTGGAGGAGAGGAGTGGTATTAGGGGGCAAGAACTTCACTTTGATGAACTTAAAATCTTTCACCATTTGCTCTTCCATGTCTCGAGGATGACCAGGAGCATTGTCCATTACCAGGAGGCACTTAAGTGGCAATTTATTTTCCAGGAGGTATTTCTTCACACTGGGGCCAAACACTTCATTGAACCAATCAAGGAAAATTTCCCTGGTGACCCATGCCTTATTGTTAGACTTCCAAAACACACACAAATTAACCTTGGCAACACTGCACTTCTTGAACACTCTGGGATTTTCAGAGTGATACACGAGTAAAGGCTTCACTTTGAAATCACCACTAGCATTGCCACACAACATGAGAGTTAGCCTGTCTTTCATAGGCTTGTGTCCTCGAAGTGCCTTTTCCTCCTGAGTAATGTAGGTCCTCTTTGGTATTTTCTTCCAAAAGAGGCCTGTTTCATCACAATTGAACACTTGTTGTGGTTTGAATTGTTCAGACTCTATGTACTTCTTGAATTCATGAACAAATTTTTCAGCCGCACATTTGTCAGAACTTGCAGCCTCTCCATGCCTTAGAACATTGTTTATGCCACTTCGCTTCTTGAAATTTTCGAACCAGCCTTTGCTGGCCTTGAATTCATCAACATCAACACTCGTTCCAGGACTTTTCTTTATGAGATCGTCATGCAACTGCCTTGCCTTTTCGCAAATTATTGACTGTGTGACACTATCTCCTGCTAACTCTTTTTGTCTGATTAACAAAAGCAACAACTTCTCAACTTCTTCGATTATTTGCGATCTCATTTTCGATAGCATATTCACCCCTTTCGCAACATCAGCTTCCTTGATTTCCTTTTTCTTCAACAAGATGGAAGTGATGGTTGAATGGGCCTTCCCATACATCCTGGAAAGTTCTGCCACACGTACACCACTTTCATATTTTTCTATGATCTCTTTCTTAACTTCTATTGTGTTTCTCACTTTCTTTGCCACAGGGCTGGCACTAGGAGCTTTCTTTGGGCCCATGGTAGCTTATTTAGCAGTTGCAAGCACTAAAACGAATGGAATATTGACAAAATGTATGGTATGAATGCGTAGGTGGCGGCGTGGGTGGTGGTCACTCGCTGGTAAACAATGGCACAGTGACGCTCAATGTGTTTATGTGCCAAGGCGGCGGGGAGGCCATGCGGACGCGTTTCAGGCGACCGCGATTTTCAAGGAAATGGGCGATTTTCAAGTCAATTTTTTGGCGAAAAAGTGGACGATTTTCAAATTCGCATTTTCAAGGGTCCACTGTATATATGTTATGTTTCTATGTTATTAACCCTTTGACTGTTTCGGTCGTATATATATGTCTTACGAGCCACTGTTTCGGACATATATATACAGTGGACCCCTTGAGTTCGTGATTAATCCGTTCCAGTGGGCGCTGCGAACACCGAATACAGTGGTTTCTCGGTTTTCGTGCATCTCCAAACTCGAACATTTATGTAAGTGTATTTTCGTAAGTGCTGTTGCAATTGTATTTTTGGGGGTCTGAAATAGACTAACCTAAGTGACATTAATTCTTAAGGAAGTAAATTCGTTCGGTAATGGCACTTGAGCAGCATTCTGGAACGAATTTTCGGCGAAAACCGAGGGACCACTGTACTGTATAACGAACTCTGAATCTATTTTCCCCATAAGAAATAATGGAAATAAAATTAATCCATTCCAGACACCCAAAAGTATTAAAATAAATTCTTTTTGTACAACAAATATACATTAAATTACACAGAAAACAATGAGAAATAAGAAATAAACAGTAATAACATGTCACTTACCTTTATTGAAGAGTTGTTGATGTGTGGAAGACGGGAGGAGGGGAGAGGATGGAGGAGTTGCTAGTGTTTGGAAAGGGAATCCCCTTCCATTAACACTTCAGGTACCAAGTTCTTTTCTGGGGTTACTGGCCTTTTTCTTTTAATGCCACTAGGACCAGGTTGAGAGTCACTTGACACCTGTCTGATAAAATAACTGTCTAGGGAGCTCTGTATCTGGCGTTCCTTTAAAACAGCCCTGAAGTGGAACACCACAGTCTCATTGTACATGTTGCCAGCACGGGCTGCAACAGCTTTGTTAGGGTGATAATGCTCCATAAATTTTTGCAAGTCACTCCACTTGGCACACATCTCCTTAATCTTTGAAGAAGGCAACGTCCTCCATATCTCTTCCTCCTCCTCTTAATCAATTTCCTGAGCTGTGGTCTGTTTCTGTTGCAGTTGAAGCTCTTGCAGATCTGCACGAGATCATCATGCAATTGCCTTGCTTTTTCAGATATTATCGCCTGCGTAACACTATCTCCTGCTAATTGTTTCTCATTGATCCACACCAACAACAAAGTCTCAACATCTTCCAGTACTTGCGATCTCTGTTTTGTGACCATACTTGCACCTTTTGCAACAACAGCATCCTTGATTTCCTTTCCCTTGGCCACAATGAAAGCGATGGTTGAATAGGCTTTGCCATACTGCCTGTCCAGCTCAGCGACACGAACTCCACTTTCATATTTTGCTATTATCTCTTTTTTCAGTTCTACCGTATTTCTGACATTCTTTACCACAGGCCTGGCACTAGAAGCTTTCTTGGGGCCCATGGTGGCTTATTTAGCAGTTGCAAGCACTAAAAACACTGGAATAATGACAAAATGTATGGTATGAATGCGTGGGTGGTGCTCACTCGCTGGTAAACAATGGCAAACTGACTCTCAATGGAGTGTCAGGCCCGCTCAGGCCATGCGTACACGTCTGGGACGAATCACGAACTCCGAGCGGATCCACAAACACCGAACCAATATTTTTGTGAAAAAATATCACGAACTCTGATTTTCATGAACTCCGACGCCAACGAACTCCGACGCCAACGAACTCCGGGGGTCCACTGTACTCAAAAATTCTAGCGGCTTCAAATCAAGCGGGAGAAAGCTGGTAGGCCCACATATGAGAGAATGGGTCTGTGTGGTCAGTGTGCGCTGTATAAAAAATATCCTGCAGCACGCAGTGCATAACGAGAAAAAAAAAACTCCAACTGTGTTTTTGGATTAAAACGCCGACTTTGAGGTGTATTTTCGCATTGTATTTATGGTTGTATTCTTTTTCATGGTCTCATTTGATACAATGGAAAACACATTACAGAAATAGAGATGATTTTGATTAGTTTCATGATGAAAACGACCTTGAAATTGAGCTCAAAGTAGTGGAAATGTTCGATTTTTGCCAATGTTCAAGAGTAAACAAATCACGCCACATGTCCAATACACGTCAGCTGGTGAGTCTAATATTCTTACACAAGTGCACTGATATTATTTATACCATTTCTATAATAATGCAGTAGTCTGCATAACAGTAAATCATCTATTTTTTGTGTGAATAAAAAATCAAAATAGAAAGCAAGAGTAATATAAGAGGGGCCTAAAGACGTGACTAATGAAAAGAGAAAATCTTATTTTAGTGCCAGGAATGTTTGCATTGTTTATTCTGGACCCTATTTTGAAATTGACATCCTTTTTATTTTGCATGAAACTGGCCAAATTGTCAATTTCTGACCACTTTATTGGGTAGTTGAAATCGGTAATTTGGTGGTTTCTTGTACTCAATCGATAGAACAAATGGAGTTCTAAGTAAATAGCTATGAGTTTGGTTGACTGGAACAATGGAATTGGCCAAAAATAGGGCTCAAAGTCGGCGAAATTGTCAATGCGTATATATCGCTGAGATCACTAACTTTGCAAGAGCGTAACTCCGTAAGTTTTCAATCAAATTTCATACTTTTGGTGTCATTACCATCGGGAAAGATTCTCTATCATTTCATAAGAAAAATAATTTTTTTATTTTGCGACAACAGGAGAGCACTTAGGATTAGGGGTTGTGACAGTCAAAGGGTTAAGGGAGTAAATTCGTTTTGTAATGGCACTTGAGCAGCCTTCTGGAATGAATTATGACCGAAACTCGGGGGTCCACTGTATACAGTATACAGACTTTAATGTTGCCTTGAAGGTATGCCTTTCATTTATTGTTTTTCTGTTGTGTTGGTGAGTTTAAGTAAAATTGAATACTGTTCATGATGCAGTGGAACCCCGGTTAACGAACACCCCGGAAATCGTGCAGTTATGTAAGTATAATATTGTAAGTGCTTGTGGAAGTGTATTTTTGGGAGTCTGAAATAGACTAACCTAAATGACATTTTTTCTTAAGGAAGTAAATTCGTTCCGTAATGGCACTTGAGCAGGCTTCTGCAATGAATTTTTTTCGTTAACCGGGGTTCCACTGTATATGCTAATTGTGTTTTGTTTTATTGCAGGCATCATACTGTAGCCGCGACTGTAGAGAGAGTGCCTGGAATCAGTATCACGAGACTTTATGCTTGCGGTCCTTCATGCCAGATCCCTCTCACCCTCTTGTAATGCTACAAGAAGCTTGGAAGTATGCCACATGTATTATGTTGCTAATTACAATAATCTGTTTGCAGTGCTCATTAGTGTTTTAATTTTGCAAAATAAATTTTCTATGCTTGTTAATTTCCTTTAATATTTAGCTTAGAAGAGGGGAATATTTTTTAAAATTTGAAGTTTCATGAGCTCTCAAAGAGATTAATTATATCTTGACTCATGAAATCTTGATAACACAATTGCAAATAAAGCACAGAATAGGTGGAGGGTCAAATCCATAGCGTGGGAGTCCTAAAACTCCCAGGTCACTGCACCATCTGCCTGTAATAAGATTCATCCAACTAGGTATATTTCTATATCATAGGGAGTCCCATCTATTCTGTGATTTGATTTGATTAATTATATTTTCTAACAAGCTAAATTTTGTTAAATTTCAGAAACATAAACTGGTAGCTTTTTCTTTTATTTTTTATGCATTATTCTTCCAGAACTCTCTAAGGGTCAATTCACTGTCCGAGGTCATTTCAAAGCATTTTTCAAACACTGCTTTTGTGTAGAGTTTTTTGAAGTTACAGATGATCTGCTGGTCCATGGGCTGGAGGAGAGGAGTGGTGTTAGGAGGCAAGAACTTCAGTTTTATAAATTTGAAGTCTTCACACAGTAGGTCTTCCATGTTTTGAGGATGTGAAGGAGCATTGTCCAGCAACATGAGGCACTTTTTGTCCAAACCCTTTTCCTGTAGGTATTTTCTCACACTGGGGCCAAACACTTCATGGATCCAGTCACTGAAAAGGTGTTTTGTGACCCATGCATTCTGACTAGCTCTCCACAAGACACACAATCTACTTTTGACGACATTGTGTCTCTTGAACACTCTGGGATTTTCTGAGTGATACACTAGTAAAGGCTTTAATTTAAAATCCCCACTAGCATTACTACACATCATGAGAGTTAGCCTGTCTTTCATAGGCTTGTGTCCTGGCAGTGCCTTTTCTTCCTGAGTAATGTAGGTCCTATTGGGCATTTTCTTCCAAAACAGGCCTGTTTCGTCACAATTGAACACTTGTTCAGGTTTCAATATTTCAGTCTTTATGTAGTCCTGAAACTCGTTTATGAATTTTTCAGCTGCATGTTTGTCTGAACTGGCAGCCTCACCATTCCTTACCACATTATGTATGCCACTACGATTTTTAAATCTCTCAAACCAGCCTTTGCTGGCTTTAAATTCACTACCATTACAATCAGCACTGGTTGCAGGCATTTTCTTTAAAAGATCGGCATGCAAGTTCCTTGCCTTTTCACAAATAATTGACTCAGACACACTATCACCCGCTAACTCTTTATCCTTGATCCACACCAGCAACAACTTCTCAATCTCTTCGATTATTTGTGGTCTATTTTTGGCTCGCACAGTAACACCTTTTGCAACATCAGCTTGCTTAATTTCTTCCTTCTTAAGCAGGATAGAAGCGATAGTTGACCTGTTTTTGCCATATATCCTGGCAAGATCACACAATCGCACACCTCTCTCATATTTTTGTATTATTTCCTTCTTCATTTCTACGGTGTTTCTCACTTTTATCAGCCCAGGGGTACCACTAGGAACTTTCTTGGGACCCATGGTAACTTATTTCACAGTCGCACTTAATAAACAAACTCCAAAAAATTATAATTAAGTGTGAAATGTCTGGAGAAGCGTGCAGGGTATTGTTCTCTCGAGTGTAAACAACGCGGGACTGGCTCTCCACGCCTGCGCTGTGAGGCACCCAAGCATCTGGGCGGACAGGTCACGAACGTATTCGTTCGACTCACGATAATTTGTTCGCATGACGATATCGATTTTTTTGTACTAATGACGATTTGTTCGACTGCCGAGCCGTTCGAATAGAGGGGGTCCACTGTATAATGCAGTGAATTAGGAGTTTGGAAATTATGAGGAGGTGCGGGATTACCAAAACTATTATCCAGAGAGCTGAGGAGGGGTTGTTGAGGTGGTTCGGACATGTAGAGAGAATGGAACGAGAGAGAATGACTTTGAGAGTGTATAAATCTGTAGTGGAGGGAAGGCGGGGTAGGGGTTGGCCTAGGAAGGGTTGGAGGGAAGGGGTAAAGGGCTTGGACTTCCAGCAAGCATGTGTGAGCGTATTTGATAGGAGTGAATGGAGACAAATGGTTTTTAATACTTGACGTGCTGTTGGAGTGTGAGCAAAGTAACATTTATGAAGGGATTCAGGGAAACCGGCAGGCCGGACTTGAGTCCTGGAGATGGGAAGTACAGTGTCTGCACTCTGAAGGAGGGGTGGTAATGTTGCAGTTTTATAACTGTAGTGTAAAGCACCCCTCTGGCAAGACAGTGATGGAGTGAATTATGATGAAAGTTTTTATTTTTCGGGCCACCCTGCCTTGGTAGGAATCGGCTGATGTGTTAATAAAAAAAAATAATAATAATGCAGCAAGTAGCACCACCAAACAGTAGCGGCAGGTTGATGTGGTGACCCTGGAAATTTGAAATTACACTAGCTGAAATTAGTGCCGGATTACTGATGGAACCGATTACTGATTGCCGGATTAGTGATGGCTGACCTTTACCTCCCTGGGTGGCTGCTGTCTACCAACCTACTACCTAGGATGATGATGATTATTATTATTTTTATTATTATTTGTTGGGGCTGCATCTTTTTACTAATTTAGCTAGTATACAAATAATGTAAAGTACGTACAGTGGAACTCCGGTTCTCATCCGGTTCGAATATCATACAATTCAGATTTCGACCACTTTTTTCGTCGAATTTTTACTCTGGGTTTCATACATCCACTCGGAAATCGTCCGGGATGCCATAGTAATAATACTAATACGTAATAATAGTTACTTTTGGGAACATTAAATGTCTTATTTTACGTTAATATAGACATTTTCATTAATCCATCTAGTAATATATTTTGTTCAAAATTATAAAGAAACATGTTACATAGCATATAAACATGCTATGTTTATATGCTATGGAGGGGTGGTTGCCGGGCAGAGGGAAAACATTACGTAATACTAATAATAATCACTCTTGGGCACATTAAATGTCTTATTTTACGTTAATATAGACATTTTCATTAATCCATCTATGATATTTTCTTCAAAATTATATAAGAAAGATGTTACATAGCATATAAACATGCAATATTTATATGCTATGGAGGAGTGGTAGTCGGGTGGAGGGAAAACATCACGTTTTCTCTGGTGCAGCACCAGAGAAAACGTGTATGAATCTGCCTTGGCTCCAGTCACCCCTTAACCCTTTCAGGGTCCAAGGGGGGTCTCCGAAACTCGTTCTCAGAGTCCAAGAATTTAAAAAAAAAAATTATTTTTTCTTATGAAATGATAGAGAATCTTTTTCCGATCTTAACGCCACAAAAATTATGAAATTTGATCGAAAACTAACGGAATTATGCTTTCGCGAAGTTAGCGGTAGCCATGACACTTATGCATCGGCGATTTCGCCCACTTTGAGCCACTTCTATCGATTGAGTACAAGAAACCGCCTATTTACCAATTACAACTACCCAAAATAGTGGTCAGAAAATGGCAATTTGGCCAATTTCACACAAATTTCAAACGATGCCAATTTCAAAATTGGGTCCAGAATAAACAAGGCAGACATTCCTGCACTAAAATAATGTCTTCTCTGTTCGTTAGTCACGTTTCCAGGCCCCTCTTACATTACTTTTGGTTTTCATTTTGAATTTTTATTCTCACAAAAAAATAGAAGATTTCTTCTTCTTTCTTTCAACACGTCGGCCGTTTCCCACCGAGGCAGGGTGGCCCAAAAGGAAAAACGAAAGTTTCCCCTTTTACATTTAGTAATATATACAGGAGAAGGGGTTACTAGCCCCTTGCTCCCGGCATTTTAGTCGCCTCTTACGACACGCATGGCTTACGGAGGAAGAATTCTATTCCACTTCCCCATGGAGAATAGAAGATTTACTGTTATGTATACAACTGCATCATTGTAAAAATGGTATAAATAATATTAGAGCACTTGTGCATGAATATTAGACTTGCCAGTTGATGTGTATTGGATGCATGGTGTGATTTGTTTACTCTTGAACATCGTCAAAAATTGAACATTTTCGCTACTTTGAGCTCAATTTCAAGGTACTTGTCATTGTCAAACCAATCAAAATCATCTCTATTTCTGTAATATATCTTCCAATCTATCAAATGAGACCAAGAAAACGAGAATACATCAATAAATACCATACGAAAATAGACTGCAAAGTCGCTGTTTTAAACCAAAAACACGGTCAGTTTTTTTTCCTCATTATGCACTGTGGTGTGCAGGAATTTTTTTATACTGCGCACACTGACCGCACAGACCCATTCTATCACATCTAGGCCTAACAGCCTGTTTCTGCTTGAGTTGAGGGCGGTAGAATTTAGGCGTACTAGTACGTCAATAACCCCATGGCGTAAGCCGTACTAGTACGTCATTAACCCTGAAAGGGTTAATACATAACGCTTTTGTTTATAATTCTCGGCCTGAATTATTCATTACTTCTCCCTTTGCTTATGATGGCATCAAAGATAGTTATTAGAAATGATTCACTCGGTGAACATGGTATGTTGATGGTAATAATATGGCTCTTGTCCGCATTAAATATCATGTAGTTATGTAGCCCAGGCGGACTACATAGTACGTACCTACATCTACTGGCTACCTACACCTGACTTCCTACAAATAAATGCTACTCACCTCTTGCCCTACATTAAGACTACAAATGTTTTAAGGTAAGTAATGAATGTACTGTGTCTTTGGGGAAAGTCCATGGGGTTGGATGTGAGTGGCCAGGATGTGGAAGAGTTGGTGGACGACCACAGGGAAGAGCTAACCACTGAAGAGCAGCAACACTATAGTTATTCTCTATAAAATTTATTTTTTGTTAATATTTTTGGGTGTCTGGAACGAATTAATTAGATTTACAGTCATTCTTTGGTTTTCAGTTTTAATCCGTTCCAGATGGATCAGCTAAAACCAAAATCGGTGAAAACCAAAACTATTTTCCCCATAAGAAATAATGGAAATTCAATTAATCCGTTCCAGAAACCCAGAAGTTTGGAAAATTTGGGGGGGAGGGGCCTTAAAGATAGATTTACATGCACAAATGAATGAACTCTATGTGGCACTTACCTTTATTGAAGACTGATGTTGCTGGATGGAAGAGAGGGAGGAGGGGAGAGGGAAGAGACCCTATTTTTTGGAAGGGGAATCCCCCTCCATAAGGACTCTAGGTACCAAGTCCTCATCTGGGGTCACTTCCCTGCATACCTGCTACACTCCCTGCATACATGCTACACTCCCCTGCATACATGTTACACTCCCTGCATTTATGCTATACTTCCTGCATACATGTTACACTCCCTGCATACCTGCTTACACTCCCTGCATACCTGCTACACTCCCTGCATACCTGCTACACTCCCTGCATACCTGCTACACTCCCTGCATACCTGCTACACTCTCTGCATACATGCTACACTCTCTGCATACATGCTACACTCCCTGCATACCTGCTACACTCCCTGCATACATGCTACACTCCCTGCATACATGCTACACTCCCTACATACATGCTACACTCCCTGCATACATGCTACACTCTTAAACTCCATCGTGTTTCTCACTTTCTTTACCAAAGGACTGGCACTAGGAGCTTTCTTTGGGGCCATGGTAGCTTATTTAGTAGTCACACACAATAATCAAGGGCCAAAAACAATGAATTGTTAATAAATGTTTTGTATGAACTCCTGGGATGATGTTCACTCAAGCATAAACAATGCTACACTGTGTGACAATGTGCGTGGGTGGCGGTTTTATAACTGTAGTGTAAGCATGCCTCTGGCAAGACAGTGATGGAGTGAATGATGATGAAAGTTTTTATTTTTCGGGCCACCCTGCCTTGGTGGGAAATGGCTGATGTGTTAATAATTTTTTTTTTTTTTTGTCAACCAGTGGCTTTATCAGTTGAATACAGAGGTTAACTGAAGGTGTTAAAACTGGAGAAAGTAGATGATAAGGTAATTAGTTCCTCAGTCTAGACGAAGGTGTTCACTATAGTCTTGATGAATCAAAATTCATCAATTCTGAGTACTCAAGACTGATTACCTTGCCTCTTACTGTCTCCAGTTTCAACTTCAGTTAACATCTATGCATTGATAAAGCCACTTGTTGATGATTGTCTTCAGAATAAAGATACCCAGGTGCTACACATTTGTCTTATTTATCAACTTGTTGGTAATGTATACCATTACTGCTTTCACACAAGCATAACATAAACATACAGAAAATATCAGTGACTTGAGTCATGGAGGTGGGAAGGGCAGTGTTTGCACTATGAAGGAAGGGTGGGGATGTTGTAGTCTGAAAGATAACTTAATAAATAATGATGAATGTATTTTTCTTTGACTCATCCTGACTTGGTGGAGATAACTTAATAAATAATGATGAATGTATTTTCCACAGTCTGGCCAGGAACCTTCCTTCTCTTTTTCTTTTTAGTAAATCTATACAGGAAAAGGGGTTACTAGCCCATTGTTCCCGGCATTTTAGTTGACTCTTACAACACGCATGGCTTACGGAGGAAAGATTCTTATTCCACTTCCCCATGGATATGAAAGGAAAAGAAATAAGAACAAGAACTATTAAGATAAAATCAAAGAAGAGGGGTTGTTGAGGTGGTTTGGTCATTTAGAGAGAATGGATCAAAGTAGAATGACTTGGAGAGCTTATAAGTCTAGGGGAAGGAAGGTGGGGTAGGGGTCATCCTCGAAAAGGTTGGAGGGAGAGGGTAAAGGAGGTTTTGTGGGCGAGGGGCTTGGACTTCCAGCAAGCATGTGTGAGCATGTTAGATAGGAGTGAATGGAGATGAATGGTTTTTGGGACCTGACGAGCTGTTGGAGTGTGAGCAGGGTAACATTTTGTGAAGGGATTCAGGGAAACCAGTTAATTGATTTAGTTGGACTTGAGTCCTGGAAATGGGAAGTACAATGCCTGCACTTTAAAGGAGGGGTCTGGGATAGTGACAGCTGGGAGGGACTTATTCTCAGCTGTCGTATCTGAGCGCCTCTGCAAAGACATTGATTATGTATGAGTGTGGTGAAAGTGCTGAATGATGATGAAAGTATTTTCTTTTTAGGGATTTTCTTTCTTTTTGGGTCATCCTGCCTCAGTGGGAGACGGCTGACTTGTTGAAAAAAAAAAAGAAAGAAAAAAAAGAATGTATTATCTTCTTTGGCTCATCCTGACTTGGTGGGAGGTGGCCATTGAGTAAGAAAACATTGTAATAATAATGGTAAGAGTATATAAAAGGTCTATGAATTATATTATGGTAGTGTGAACAGTGTTTTTATTTGTGATATGTACAGAACCTGGTATTATTGTGTTCGGGTTCCACAAGGACCCTGTGCTAACTTGTAGATGATGGAAATCATCATCAT
This sequence comes from Cherax destructor, assembly GCA_009830355.1. NCBI lineage: Eukaryota > Metazoa > Arthropoda > Malacostraca > Decapoda > Parastacidae > Cherax > Cherax destructor. The sequence continues at coordinate 23,558 of WNWK01016747.1, forward strand.
CATCATCATCATCATATTCTTTCAACAAACTGGCCATATCCCACCAAAGCAGGGTGGCCTGAAAAGAAAAACGAAAGTTTCTCTTTTCAGCTTTAGTAATGTATACAGCATTTTAGTCGCTTCTTACGACATGCATGGCTTACGGAGGAAGAATTCTGTTCCACTTCCCCATTGAGATAAGAGGAAATAAACAAGAACAAGAACTAGTAAGAAAATAGAAGAAAACCCAGTGTAGTGTGTGATATATATGCTTGCACATGCATGTGTAGTGTGACCTAAGTGTAAGTAGAAGTAGCAAGACGTACCTGAAATCGTGTATGTTTATGAGACAGAAAAAAGACACCAGCAATCCTACCATCATGTAAAACAATTACAGGCTTACATTTTACACTCACTTGGCAGGACAGTAGTAACTCCCTGGGCAGTTGCTGTCTACCAACCTACTACCTATATGATGGAAATACAGTGGTACCCTGGATTTCGTACAGCTCCCAACTCGAACAATTATGTAAGTGTATTTTTGTAAGTGCTTTTGTAAGTGTAGTTTTGGGGGTCTGAAACGGACTAATCTAATTTACATTCGTCCTTATGGGAACAAATTCGTTTGGTAACGGCACTCGAACAGCCTTCTGGAAGGAATTTCTCTTTAAGGGGGGCTCCTTGTCGCGGTAAAGAGGCTATCGGTCTGAGGAATTGGACCTCTTGGTCTTCTTCCTCAGACCGAACCTAATTACCCCCAAATCCCCCCTCCCCTTTCCCATCTTCCCCATCCTCCCTTTTCCCTTTCCTCCTCCTCCTCCTCATCCCTCCCTTATTTCCTTCCCATTTTTACCCTGGGAGCTTCTCTCCACAGACTTTCTAGTTCTTAGGTAGGGGGAAGGGTACCGTGGTCCAATCCCATTCCGTTGAGGTTCTCGGCGGTGGTGTAGTTTGTCGTGGAATCTGGATCGCCTGGGGATGTCCCGATCCCTCGCCGGTCTCCCGGGGGGTGGCCTTGGGTATCTTTCGGGCGACGGGTGTATCTCTGGAGGCCACCTTTCGGATTCCGGGGGTGGTGGCCAAAGACGGTATGCTTTGTGGCAGATATCCGGCCGCCCTCTCTTTTGTCCGCCCGGGCCCTCTCTTTTGTACCCCGGGCCCTTTGATACCGCACCTAGTTCTAACCCTACCTTGTTAATGGACGACTCTCGGACAACCCTAATACCCCTGTACCTCTTGCTGGTGCCGGTTCGTCACCTGCTTCAGGTACCAGGGACCCGACTGGCCCTTTCGATATGTCTGACCTTCGCTCTTCTCTGACCTTGATTCCGGCTTCTCCCTCGACGGTGCGGCAATTTCCGAATCGCTCGCCCGTCTCCCATCGGACCACCCCCGGTCCCACACCCAAACGACCAAGACTCACACATGACGATTCGACACTTCCTTCTCGTTCATCTCAGAAATGACCAGCTCGTCACACACTCCCCTTAAACTCTCTGTTTCAAACTACTCAATGGACAAAGTTTTTTACTCTGCGACCGACTTCTCCTAATACCTATCTTTCAGACCATAGTATTGGTAAGGCTCTGCTACGCCATGTTGGTAAAGACATCTCATTTCACGCTCTCAAGAGCGGCACTCGCATCATCACGGTCCAGAATGCTTGCCAAGCTCGCGATCTTTCTCTTCTTACAACCATTGATACTGCTCCTGTTACTATTGACAAGCACCATTCCCTCAATTCTTGTTGTGGTTCTGTCATTTTGCCCCACACCATTGTCCAACGGAATTTCCAGACATGTGGTGATGACATTTTAGAGCAGCTTGAACTCCAAGAACTCCCTATCCTTAGAGTTGACACTTTTGTCCTCCCTGCCAACAAGCGAAGACGTTATCCTTGCAATATAGCTCGTTTAACATTTGACTGCCGTGAACTACCACCTTCGGTTTACATTGCAGGTCAACGTTTACAAGTTCGAAAGGTGACCCCTACACCGCAACAGTGTAGAAACTGCTGGCGTTTTGGTCATCCAGCGAAATATTGCAGGTCCATGGCCGAATGCCCAGTCTGTGGTGCTGACGACCATGCCAGTTCTTCTTGTACTCTACCTCCCTCTTGCCTTAACTGTCATGAGGCACATCCGTCGTATTCTCGCCGTTGTCAGGTTTACCTGAATGAGCGGGAAATCCGTTGTCTCAAAGAGGTGGAAGGCTTCTCATATGCTATGGCCGTCTCTCATCTACGCCTTCAAGGGAGACTTCCCGCATTTCCTATTCTCGAATTGCTAAACGTCGCCCTGCTTCTGGGGTCCCAACTTCCACGGCTTCCTCTGTGGTCGCCTCATCCTCAATCACCCCTGTCTCGAATCCTTTTGATATTCTTGGCTCCGAGGTCCCTACCTCGGCTTCCCATACTGTCCACACTCCTTCCTCTACTCACTCGCACAATTCTGAGTCTACACGTCCTCGTCCTTCACCTAAACCTCAGCGCCCCCCTTCTCATAAGCCCGGCAAAAAATCCCTACTGCCAGGTTCTTCGCCTCCGACTAGTTCTGTAACGTGTGTGGAGGTTCATCCTCCTCCTCATACACTACCTTCATCCCCTGTCCCCTCCCAAACCCCTACGACAGTTTCCTCTTCTATCTCCTCGTCCTCTACTTTAGTACAGTCTATAGACTCCCCGATAGTTGCTCCCTCTTCTTCCATTTCTAATGTAGTCCCACATTCTGCATCTTTGACTTCTGAAACACTGGAAGCTATTGCAGAATATATTTCAGAGACTGGACCGATGATGGACACTACTCCACCTGAGGTTCCTCATCTCTTTCTTCGCTCAATCCCCCTTCCTTCACAGCCCTCTCCTCTCTGATAAAGGTCTTCCCTGCCTCCACACTGGACTTTTCTAACCCTGTCCATGATTCCTCTCACTTCCACTTATATCTTTCTCCTATTCATGGCTTATTTTCGTGGAATATCCGAGGCCTCAGGGGTAACCGGTGAACTTCAGGTGTTGCCTCCCAGTTTTCCCTGTTGGGGTCTGTTTGCAGAACCCAAATTACAATCCACTGTTATCAGGCCCTTTTCAGGCTATGATTTGTTATATTCATCGGATCCTTTTCGATGGAACCTTAACGAAAGTGCTCTTCTTATACACACTGGTGTTCCATACCGTCAGCTCTATGTCCCTTTTCCTTACATTACACGCAGCCGTATCCACTTGAATAAGTGGTTACATGTGTCTTTATATCTCTCCCTTCGTGGGCATTGTCTATCCCAGATGTTGATTTTCTGGTTTCTTCCTTACCGCCACCCCTTCTATTATTTGGCGATTTTAACGCACACCATTTTCTCTGGGGAGGGTCACACTGTGACTCCCGTGGCATTCAGTTGGAGGCATTTCTTTCTTCTCTTCCCCTCCATGTTTTAAATACGGGTACTCCTACCCATTTTGATCCTCGAACTCATTCTTTCTCCTGTATCGATCTCTCCATCTGCTCTTCCTCAACAGTGCTTGACTTCACCTGGTCTGTCTTCCCGGACTTACATGACAGCGATCATTTCCCAATCATCCTTAAGTCCCCTCTGTTTTCTCCACCTCCTCATTGCCCACACTGGCAATTTGACCGCGCGAAATGGGACCTTTACACACATCTTACTGCCTTTCATGAGGTTCCTACCTCGTCCTCCATTGATGAGGTTTTACATCTCTTTTCGTCCTCCATCTTCACAGCGGCTTCACATTCTATTCCTCAAACCTCGGGCAAGCATCCTCAGAAGTGCGTGCCTTTGTGGTCTCCTGCTTGTGCTCGGGCAGTGCGTTTGAAACGCGCTGCATGGGGCAGGTTTCGGTATAACAGAACCACAGAGAGACTCCTTGATTTTAAGCAGAAGAGAGCTATTGCTCGCCGTGTCATACGTGATGCTAGATGCACTTGCTGGCGAGATTACGTTTCTACTGTCACTTCGGCTTCCTCGATGAGTGCAGTCTGGAAGAAAGTGTGGAAATTAAGTGGAAATTCTCCCCCGACCCGGCTCCTGTTCTTCAGGTTGCTGGTGTCAATATAGCACACCCTCTTGCGGTTGCCACTGAAATTGGTAATCATCTCGTCCGCATTTCTCAGGGGCTCCATCTATGCCCCTCGTTCCTTTCTTCTAAGTCTGCCAGCGAGTTAAAGCCCTTAGATTTTTCTTCTCTTAGAGAAGAATCCTATAATGTGCCTTTTACCCTTCAAGAACTGGAGGCAACGCTTTCTGCTTGCTGATCATCGGCAGCTGGGCCAGACAGCATACATATTCATATGCTACAGCATTTACATCAGTCTGCTCTTACTGTCCTCTTACGACTCTTTAATCTCATATGGTCGCAAGGAGTTCTTCCCCAGCTTTGGAAGTCTGCTATTGTTCTCCCTTTTCGAAAACCAGGTACTACGGGACGTGATTCCTCTCACTACCGTCCCATCGCTCTTACCAGTGCAGTTTGCAAGGTGATGGAACGTCTAGTTAATAGACGTTTGATGTGGTATTTAGAGATGCACAATAGTCTCTCCCCTAGTTAATATGGCTTCCGTAAGGGCCGTTCTGCCATTGACCCCTTGCTGGGTTTGGATACGTATATTCAAGCCTTTTGCAATAACCATTCGGTTATCGCTATCTTTTTCGACCTTGAGAAGGCTTATGACACAACTTGGAGATATAATATCTTGGCCCAGGCCCACTCCTTAGGCCTCCTTGGCAACCTACCATTCTTTCTTAAGGCCTTCTTAACTGACAGACATTTCCGGGTCCGGGTTAGTAATGAACTTTCCCCGGAATTTGTCCAAGCTGAAGGTGTCCCCCAGGATGTGTTCTGAGCACAAAACTCTTTCTGCTTGCTATAAATAATCTGGCATCAGTTCTCCCATCCAATATTTGGTCATCGCTCTATGTGGATGACTTTGCTATAGCTTGTGCAGGTGCTGACTGTCACCTCATTGCAGTTTCTCCAGCATGCCATCAACCGGGTTTCTGATTGGGCCACCATTCACGGGTTTAAATTTCTAGTGGCAAAACTCATCAAATTACTTACTAGACGTTCAGTGGTCTCTGATCATCCATTGTACCTCTACGGCTCACGTATCCCAGAACGTGATACAGTCAGGTTTCTCGGCCTCCTGTTCGACCGTTGATTGTCCTGGAAACCTCACATTACCTCTCTGAAGGCAACTTGTCACAGCAGGCTGAACCTTCTTAAAACCCTCGCACATCTTTCATGGGGGGCTGATCGTAGAACTCTCCTTCGCCTACATTCAGCCCTAATTTTGTCGAAACTTGATTATGGTGACCAGATATATTCGGCAGCCTCCCCTGCTACTCTTTCCATCCTTAATCCCATCCATCACCAGGGATTACGCTTATGCCTTGGTGCATTTCGTTCTTCTCCGGTTCAGAGCCTCTATGTAGAAGCGAACATTCCATCCTTATCCGATCGTCGTGATGCACATTGCATTCGCTATTTTGTTCGCTCTCATGACCTCCGCAATCATTCCATGTATAGGATTGTTACAGATGTTAGTAGGCGCTCTTTATTTGTTCGTCGCCCCTGCTTACTTCGTCCCTTTTCTCTTCATCTACATTCACTCCTGTCTTCCCTTCAGCTCCCACCTCTATATGTTCATGTGACATCTCCCTTTCCCCTGCCCTCTTGGGAAGTTCCTGCTGTCCGTGTCTGTTCTATTCCTTTACCTTGCGCGAAAGCCCAACTACCTAGGCGGTTCTCGCTCTTTCTTTCTAGACCATTTCCGTTCTCATTCCCATGCCATCGCAGTATACACCGATGGTTCAAAGTCATCTGACGGCGCGGATTCGCAGCAGTGTTTCCGGACAGCGTCGTACGAGGGCATCTATTACCCTCGGCTAGCATATTTACGGCTGAATTGTATGCCATTCTTGTGGCACTTATCCGTATTGCATCTATGCCTGTGTCACCATTTGTGGTCGTTTCCGACTCCCTTAGTGCTTTACAGGCTATCCGTAAATTTGATACACCTCACCCCCTAGTTCTTTGTATCCACCTTTGGTTATGCCGTATCTTTAGCAAGTATAAAGATATTGTCTTTTGTTGGGTCCCTGGTCATGTTGACGTACAGGGCAATGAACAGGCAGACACTGCTGCGCGGTCAGCAGTACATGACCTTCCAGTTTCATATAGAGGTGTTCCTTTCACGGACTATTTTGCGGTCATTGCTACCCACCTTCGCACCCGTTGGCAACAACGCTGGTCTGACCTGCTGAATAACAAACTTCATTCTATTAAACCGGTTATAGGTTTCTGGCCTTCTTCTTGTCACCAATGTCGAGGTTGGGAGACTACACTCTCCCGTCTTCGCATCGGCCACACTCGTCTTACTCACGGGTATCTCATGGAGAGGCTCCCTGCCCCTCTCTGTGAGCATTGTCAGGTTCCAGTGTCTGTTCGACATATTCTGTTGGACTGCCCACTCTATCAACGAGCATGCAGAATTTACATCCAACGGCGTCTTCGCTCTGCGGCCATTCTTTCCTTCCTCGCGATGGACCCTCCTTTAATCCTGACTCTCTGACTTTTTGACAGAAACTGACTTACTACACAAACTCTGAAGATTATACCTCTAGCACCTCCCTCAGTCCCTACTACCTTGATCTCTTGCTACCCTCTATCCCTGCACTATCCACCATCCTGCTGCACTCCATACCCTACTAATCATCCATCTCCCTCTTACAACCCATTCTCCCTGCATCCTGCAATAACCTGCAGCGCTGTATAACCCCTGTGGTTTAGCGCTTCTATTTGATTATAATAATAATAATCTGGAAGGAATTATTGACGAAATACGGGTACCACTTGTATACGTTTTAGTTTCTTTTCTTTTAACAGACAAGATAGCAATTTGTAAATATTATATACCCAAATATGCTACTGCTAATATAACTTATTGGGCTTAGCTCCTAGCCCTTCTGTGTATCCATATGCTCATGCTGTACCATCCATAGTGTGCATATTGGTTGCACGGCAAATTAGCCACTTTGGCAGGAAAATCTAAATCTGATTTGCAGGACAAATTTATGTAATTTCACTAACATGTATATTTTTTCTCATGTCAAAAGGTGGTGGGGTTTGCAGCCTGATACTTATCACTGCCAGGGGTCTGCCAGCCAAAAGAAAATAAGGACCAATGAAGTAGAGTATGGGTATTACTGAAGTTTCTTGGTGTTCACAGCTGGTTGCTTCATATACGTATATTAGTCAAAGCTTATACAAACTTTGGTACAGGTGTATGGAAAAATTCTACTTGAGACAGCTACCAAGCACACCATGCTCCACTTCCAGTTAAATGTTTTCTTAGGAAACATTCCCCTGTCTAACAGTAATAAAAGTTTATTCTGTAATCCCTTAAAATCAAGATTTTAATAATTAACCAAGAAAACATAGCTTGAATAACAATTAGATGGTTACATTATTGGTGAAAGGTTGCTAACTTTGTATAGTTTATTGTGATGCTTACTATAAAACACTGCTACTACTGCTGTAACTAATTATATACTGTATAGTGATATATTGGTTGCAATGCCCATCACTAATGGTTGCAAACATGTTGATATATTTAGGTTGATACATTTTTACTAGTGTTTTAAAAACAAAGCTCATTTCAGCTTTGTTTTGACCATCTTATGTTTTAACTTTTCAAAAACTAATGTCAAAAACTAATTCATAATGTAGTTTGTTTTCTAGCAAGATTATGTGTCTTAATTTCTGAGTGATCCAAGCAATAGACAGAATTAAATATTAGTTATTCTAGGTTGGGTTAGGCTATTTATTTGAATTTAAACTGAATTACTATTCAAAATTTATGTAGAGTTAACTGTCACCCCAAATGGGAGGAAAATGCCAGGTAGTGGGGGACACCATAATAATTGTTTAATTCACTGGAAATAAAATGCTTCTGTGCATTCTGTGTGAGGACAGACAATAGTATATTTAACCCTTAAACTGTCCACACGTAGATCTATGTTCACTCGCGTACTGCTCCGAACGTAGATCTACGTTTTATTTTTCATTCCTTCAAATTTAGTGCAATAGGCCTGAGTCGCCTAGACATGAGAGAATGGGTCTGCCCCCTCAGTGTGCGCAGTATTAAAAAAATCCTGGACCACTTAGTACCTTGTGGGAGCAGCAGTTCAATTGAGCGCCAGCTAGAGCAAATAGTGTGGCAAACACCAGGGATTCACTGATGTCATGTCGCATTAACAGTCCCCTTATAAGAGGAAAGTAAAAATAGGTTAGATAAATACATGAGTGGCTGTGGGTGGGTGTGAGTTGGACCTGACTAGCTTGTGCTACTAGGTCTGATGCCATGCTCCTTCCTTCAGAGGATGTGACCTGACTAGGTGGGTCATTGGTCTGAGTCAGGGGGTGACATGGACCTGTCTTGCATGGGCCAGTAGGCCTTCTGCAGTTTTCCTTCTTTTTTATGTTTCTTATGTATTCGGCAGGCTGGCTGGCTTTGCCTGTCTCTGGCTGTCTATATCTCTCTCTATCTCTATCTCAAAAAAAAATATAAAAATTATGCTTACTTTTCCCATAAATTTCAATAAAAGTAGAAATTCTATTTAAATGTTGGATAATCTATGTAGTATTTTAGCAAAAAAATGAGTTTTGTCAGAAAAGCACTCAAATCGCTCTTTAACGTCAAAATATGCAATAAAATACCATTTTAGCACATTTTTCTGAGCTTTTTAAATATTTTTTTGAAAAATAATATGAAATATTCTATAATAATATTGATTTTTATAGAATTTTAATGGGATTTTTTAAAAGTATGTAAATAATTTATATATACAGTGGTACCTCGAGTTACGATGGTCCCCAAAATCGCCCTTTTATGTAAGTTTATTTTTTAAATGCTTTTGTAGGTATATTTTTGGGGGTGTAAAAGGACTAGTCTATTTTACATTATTCCTTATGGGGATAAATTCGTTTGGTAATGGCACTTGAACAGCATTCTTGAACGAAAAAATATCGTAACTCGAGGTACCACTGTATTCAAAAATGCTATAAAACACATTTTTTGACGATTCAAGGCATTTTCAAGGATTTTCTGAAAAACTATTTTTTATGATAAAATATAGCTATGAGTAAACTTCCTCAAAAAAAATATCATAAAATTACGCTTGTCTCCATCTCTATATCTGTCTATATCTCTGTCTATATCTCTGTCTATATCTCTGTCTATATCTCTGTCTATATCTCTTTCTATATCTCTTTCTATATCTCTGTCTATATCTCTGTCTATATCTCTGTTTATATCTATCTGTCCTATATCTCTGTATCTGTCTATATCTCTGTCTATATATATCTGTAATATCTCTCTCTCTCTCCTCACATGTACACATAAGTATACAGTTGTTATACATAGTGTAAATTACCTAGGATAACCCAAAAATTTCAGGCAAAGTACTATACAATGCTTGTAGATATAAAACATAATAAGGATGACTGGCAAGTAATACGCATTGTCACTTTTGCATCATGTATAATACCTGTTGGTTTTACGAGCCGCACTCTGAGACTGAGACAAGCAGACGGAAAGACACACACACACAGGCAGACGGAAAGACAGATAAGCAGAGCTAGACAGACAGACACAGACAGATACAGATAGACAGGCAGTGAAAACAAAGCGAGGGTTCCCTGCGCACATTCATTCATCAATGTCATTGGGCTGTCAGTGTTATCTAACACTTGTCATAACACCATTCTTCAAGGAGTTTCATATTATACTCCAGGCACACATAGGCAGGCAAACAGAAAGACAGATAAGCAGAGCTAGACAGATAGACAGATAGATAGACATACAGATAGACAGACAGATCGACAGATAGATAGATAGACAGATAGATAGATAGACAGATAGATAGACATATAGATAGATAACAGACAGATAGATAAACAGACAGATAGATACAGACAGATAGATAGACAGACAGATAGATAGACAGATAGACAGACAGATAGACAGATAGACGGACAGATAGATAGACGGACAGATAAATGGACATATAGATAGACGGACAGATAAATGGACAGATAGATAGACGGACAGATAAATGGACAGATAGATAGACGGACAGATAGATAGACGGCCAGATAGATAGACAGATAGATAGACAGACAGATAGATAGACACAGATAGACACAGATAGACAGATAGACAGACAGATAGACAGAAAGACATATAGACAGATAGATAGATAGATAGACAGACAGATACACAGATAGATACACAGATAGATAGACAGATAGATAGACAGATAGACAGACAGATAGATAGACAGATAGACAGACAGACAGATAGACAGACAGATAGATAGACAGATAGACACAGACAGACAGATAGACAGACAGATAGACAGACAGACAGACAGATAGAAGACAGAAGATAGACAGATAGACAGACAGATAGATAGACAGATAGATAGACAGATAGATAGATAGACAGATAGACAGACAGTCAGGTAGATAGACAGATAGATAGACAGACATATAGATAAACAGACAGATAGATAGGCAGACAGATAGATAGACAGATAGACGACAGATAGATAGACAGACAGATAGAAGATAGACGACAGATAGATAGACGGACAGATAAATGGACAGATAGATAGACGGACAGATAGATGACAGATAGAAGCGGACAAAGATAGGATAGGACGGCAGATAGATAGACAGATGGATAGACAGACAGATAGATAGACAGACACAGATAGATAGACACAGATAGACAGATAGACAGAAAGACAGATAGATAGACAGACAGATAGATAGATACAGATAGATAGACAGATACAGTGACGGTTACGAAAATTCATCCAGAATGAAGGGATAAACGATTTATTAGAAATGTGAAATAGATAGTCAGACCAAAATACACTTACAAAAGCATTAAATAAACACAAAAAGGGGTGAGTTGGGGAATAACCGGACTTACTGTGAAAACAAAGTGAGGGTTCCCTGCACACATTCATTCATCAATGCCACTGCCTTATCAGTAGTTATCTGACAATTGTCATAACACCATTCTTCAAGGAGTTTCATATATACTCCAGGATGTCTAAAACATTGCTGGGATCTATAAATACTTCATATATATTTATAGACAATAGTAAATGACCAAGGCAGGTGAAAATGTTCACTTGTTGGTGTAATTGTGACTATTTGAGTACTATTTCAGTACCTAATATTAGTGTTAGAACAAAGATTGGCTATGAAATCACAAGAACTATTATAAATTGTAATTATCAGAACATAAAAATTATATAAATTAAAATAAAAACTAGAAAAAAAAGTATATCGGCAATACTTCTGCAAGCGACAGGACTTAATGTTGCTGTCAGGTGAGCATCCAGCACCAACTTGTCGGGCTTATATCTCGGTAAGTACTGGCCCTAAAAAATTTTTTTTAGTCTATCCTAAAAATGCGCTCTTCATTTAAAAAAAAAATTTTTTTTTTCAAAATATTCAGAGCAGTACGCGAGTGAACGTAGATCTACGTGTGGACAGTTTAAGGGTTAAACAAAGGCCATATGCTTTATAATGTACATATTATGGGCTCTACTGTTTACCTGAGTTTTTTTTAGATGTATGTACTGTACAATGTATTAGACTTGTTTGTTTTTCTTGAAAAAGCTTTTGACATGGTTTAATATGATGGGCAAAATTATTTTTATCTATAAATAAAAAGCAAGAAATTATTATGTAACTAACATATGGTACTGAGTGCTATTGCATTTGTGGATATTATTAGTTTTCTCCCTTGCATGCTACTGTATAATTTTTTTTTGTTTTTTCATTGCAGACAGATGCATTACCCTCCAGAGACCGCTTGCATTATGCTCCTGGCACGAATCATTGCTACTGTTCGCCAGGCTGCTGATAAGGAGGGAGCAACAGCTCTGTTCATGCAGTTTTGCCATCGCACTGTGAATGAGGAAGAGGAGATTGCCCATAAATTACTTGGAGCAGAGTTCCATGACCAGTTAGAGGCTCTGCGAGTAATGATGGAAAAGGGATTAGGTGCACCAGAAGTTCAACATGTAAGTACAGGTGTTTTCTTGTTATATTGTTTTTATAAATGGATGTAAAATGTATTTTATCTATATCAGTGAAATTTTAATCAAGAAATATGTCTCCACATCTGATAACCCTTTAGCATTTCTCTACTCTAAATGGGGGTACATTTTTATGCCTAATTTGAGCCTTTGCAGAGACTTATCAATGCACAGGAAATTGGTAAGGTTGCCACAAGCAAATAGAGCAGCTCTTCATCATCCTCATGTAACAAATCAAGTAGTCCTAACTTATTCCTAAATGGAGTATGGAATTGAGATGTGAAGCAGTGTTGTTCTATACCTGGAAAAGTGTGTTCCCAATTTTTCAAAATTTCTTGTAAGTACAAATAATGATTGCTTGGACTCACTTTCAAAAAATCATAAAAAACTTTTAGACATACAGTACAGAGGGCCTTATAGTGGAGTAGCTATCCTTGTAAAACGGGGGTACGAATTCCGCAACATTCATGTCGATGAGGACACCGTCCTAGCAATAGAACTACTGACCTCATATGGCCGGCTTGTAGTGGGAACAGGCTACTTTCCCCCCAGACAGCCGTACATAGAGTCTATCCCCTTACACAGGTTACTCAGTCGGAACGTCCCTACAGTCCTCGCAGGGGATTTCAATGCCCACCATCCCGCTCTCTTTAACTGTGGCGCAGCCCTCCCGCAAGGTGACCACAAAGGGAAACAACTCTTCAACCTAATGGCTGCAAGAAATCTATCATTCCAGGGCCCATTCTTTAAATCGTATGTGGGCCCCCACCCTGGGACACCTGACGTAGTACTCACCAACAGGGACTGCGACCTGTTCCACTGCAAAGTGTCCCCGGGCGGCGACGTCGGCTCTGACCACATCCCTGTCATAATTAAGCTACAATCCACCCCATTCCGCACACCCATCCGCCCAAAACCCAACCTGAAAACACTAGGCTTTGACCCCTTCAGGGACTACCTAGCGAATGACCAGACTATTCTTCTTGACAACCAACCCTCCACCGCAATAGACGAGGCGATCACCTCCCTGCACGAAAGAATCACTGAGGCCACCGACGCATGCTGCCAACTAACCACCTCCAGGGTCTACCAACAGTACAAACCAACCAGGGAAATAAAAGACAGCATGAACAATTACCAAGCTGAATGCAGAAGGCACCTCCACTCAGGCCAGCCCACCCGCGACGTACTCCAAAGAATGAGAAGGGAATTAATAACCCTAATCACCCAGCACAAAAGGGACCTTTGGAAATACCTTGTGCTTCAAGCTAACCAGTATAAGCGCCAACCAGAACGATTCTGGAGCAAGATCCGCAGACTACTGGGGGCTAAGCACTCACCCACTCAACTCCTCACACACTCATTCACTAATGAGGATGGCGAGGACGTGACCACCTTGCTCGAGGACCCACAGGATCAAGCTGATTTGATGAGGGAAGTGTGGAAGAAAATTCTCTCACAATGTCAGCAGAAGTTTCAACAACAACCACTACCTGTGGGTTAACCAGTGGCGTGACGAAAACTGGGAAGACTTCCAACCAATACCAACAATTGATACATCTTCTTGAACCAGAGCACCTCTCACAAGGCCAATCACCCTGAAGGAAATGACCCAAGCCATAGGGCGAATGAGAAATAAGGCCCCAGGCCCCTCAGGCATAACAGTAAAACAGATAAAATACCTACCCCGTAATTGCAAATGACCCTATTAAACATCTTGAATGCTATCCTGGCGTCTGGCCACTTCCCTGCATCATTCAAAACAGCTAAGATGATCTTCATACCAAAACCCAATAGAGACTCCCGTAACCCAGAAAACTACAGACCTATCTCCCTACTCGAAGTCGCTGGCAAAGTCTTCGAAAATCATTTCCAATAGACTGAACTACTACATGGAATTCAATCACCTCTTCTCTGAAAAGCAGTTTGGTTTCAGGTCCCACCGTGGAACACAGCATGCTATCAACATCATCTATGATGCCGCTGCTAGCCTGAGGAATCAAGGAAACCTGGCCCTAATTGCAACGAGGGACGTTCACAAAGCCTTTGACAGCCTCTGGCATGATGGGCTTATATTCAAACTTGCCGATCTACCAGACCACAACTGGACCTTTCTCAGGCTCATGTTCAATTTCCTAACAGGCAGAAGCATCATCCCCAACTTTAATGGCAAATCTGCAGTCCCATTCACCCCAACAGCTGGCGTTCCACAAGGCTCATGCCTTAGCCCCATACTCTTCAATATCTACGTAAATGACCTCCGCAACCAGAACATAACGACACAATCATCACCCAATTTGCAGACGACGTGATCCATGTTGTGTCATCCGCCCCCATAACAGGTGCTACAAAATACAGAGAGTAATAGCGAAATGAATGAGGAACTACGAAGAACAGCTAACTGGGAGAAAAAGTGGAGAATCACAACTAACCCAGAGAAAGTCCTCATCAGCACCATTGGCTGTCTCCTATCAACCATAGAAGACAAAGGTGGTATCTCCATAAGAGGTACAAATGTCGAAATCAAAATCCAAACAAAATCCTGGGATATGAGATCGACAGATTACTTAACTCCACTTCTCACATCTCTAAAAAGTTAACCTAGCTAAAGCCCGTCTCAGCCAACTCTTCAGATTCAAAGAAGCCCCCCACATCAAGAAGCACCTATACAAGATGATGATCAGACCCCTGTTGGAATACCCTTGCGCCCTAGCACTAACAACCAAAACCAACAGGCTGCGACTTCAGCGAGTCCAGAACAAAGCTTCCGCTTTATTACTGGGACCAGATTAAGGGACAGAATAAGAAGTGAAGACCTACATGTACAACAAGAAATCACTGCAATCAATGTAAGGATAGATAAACTAGCGAAAAAACAGCTTTATGACATGCAAGAACTATATGTACCCGACAGAGAAAACCCCCCAACCAGTAAACACAACCGACTATGTCATTACCACACCCCCCCACCGTACCCAAAGAATGACTCTACAACAAAGAGTTAGGCGCTACATTCACAACGACAACTACCCAAGACCAAGAATCCTAAGTGATCTCCCGTCGAACCAGATGAGTGGATACCACCAGACCCAGTCTATGTTCAACACCATAGATAAATACTCCCATTTATGGGTGACCTACCGTTTCCAAACTACATCCTACAACCAACATTGTAACACCTACGAACTTCCTATTTTAGGACACCACCTCAGAAACAGCTTGATCAGCTCCGGGCTAGCCACCAACAACATCATAAGCCCAGCAACTACCACCTGTTGCAAAAGTAACTGCTGGACCAGCTCCGGGCTACCACCCATCAACAACGAATAGCCCAGCAACTACCACCTGTTGCAGCAGCCTTGCCTGAAAAAAAAAAAAAAAAAAAAAAAAAAAAATGTTTACTACAATTGATATGCTTTCTTCCAACTCAGTAACATGCTGTAATACAACAGTATACCTGTGTGCGACTGATGGGATAAAGGCATATCCTCCTCTTAAAATTTACTTATGTATAACTCTACATACACACACACTTATTATGTTACGCCAAAGTGGATAGGCCACTTACCTTTACAACCCTAACCTCTCCCCCCACCTATTTCCCAATTTCCATCCTTACCCATCCTTCTTCCTTCCCCACCTTACCGCGCTCAGGTCAAATCAAGCTCAAGTACAGCAAAAGCCACAAGAGTAACAAGGTCTTAGAATGGGTCATTCTATAACTTATTAGAATTTTGATGACCAATTGCTAAAGGGTTATCCCTCACTTATAGCACATGTAATTATTTTTGGATAGAAAGCAAACCCATATAACAACCTGTCTCCCACCCATTGGAAGGAGGGGTGGGGATATTGCAGTGTGCCTCTGGCAAGATGGTAATGGTGTGAATGATAGTTAAAGTATTTCTTCTTTTTTTTTGGTCACCTTACCTTGGTGGGAGATGGTTGGTGTGTTAAAAAAAATTAGCAGCTTGCCACATCACCCATGTGATGAACACTGCTGTGTCTAGGCTAGCTTGCTAATATAGTGTGGTTGGTGGGGTTGACTAAGGTAAACTCACTACCCAGCCTTTGTTATTTTGTGAGTGAGTAGATAATGAATTTGATTTTAAATTGTAACTGTCATAATTGCTATTTGCAAATGAGTGTTGTTAGGGGTGTGTAAGGAGAGGTTAGAAAGACTGGTAATATAATTTGGAAATATGTATAAAAGAAGTTGCAGGGAAATTCTGTATAATGTTTTTAAAATTAATGGTTAAAAAACAATTTTTATTTCCTGTGTTTTTTTCTTAGCTACCATTTTTGTTAAGGAGGTTAAATTTAGTCAGACTGAGTAAGAAGGAATTGTATTTCATGGACCACTTATAGCTCTCTGCACCACTAATGTGGATTCTTAGAAGTGGTATTGCTCGGCTCCACACTTTCGTGGGATTGTTATACAACTCACTACATATATAACTCAATGCCTTTGCAGGATTGGCATTTAGCCCTTTGCATTCTCTCAGAAATGGATCTCTAACCCACTGCACTTCCATGGGAGAGGACATTAAACAACAAACTACCTGTGCAGGAGTGGGCATTAAACTTTCCACTCTTGCAGAAAAAGGCATTACAAAACATCATCTTTGCAGTAGTGAACATTAACCCTTTGAAGGTCCGTCCCATAGTTCAATGGCTTTGAAGCCTGGGTCCAAGCAGTAGTTCTGCGCCATGAGCTCAGCTCACTCAGATAAGCTGTGAGCGGTAAATTTCTGCCTAGATATGAGAGAATGGATCTATTTGGTAAGTGTGCACCATATAAAACAAATCCTGCAATACGCAGTGCATAATGAGCAACTTTGTGGTGTATTTTCGTATGGTTTTTACAGTTGTATTCATGGTTTCTTGGTCTCATTTGATAGAATGGAAGATATATTACAGAAATAGAGATGATTTTAATTAATTTTAGTACTGAAAATTGCTTGAAATTGAGCTCAAAGTAGCAGAAATGTTCGATTTTTGCCAATTTATTTTTGCTTATTTATCTATCACAATTCATCTAATATGACATAATAAACAATATAATTAACATAGAAACATGAAATATACTCTAGAATGAATAAAATAGGCCATAATATGGCGAGTGGTGGCGGCGGTATCCATTCCCTCTCCCACTGACTATATCTTCCCATGCTTTTATTATAAGAGAAAATGGAGTGTTTGTGAGGCTAACTGCACTAGTTTCATAAATAAGTTTCATAAATAAGAAATATTGTATAAAAACATAATAGAGAATGTAAAGAAATAGTGGTTTTATAAAGTATACGTACGCTGGCAGAGGTGGAGAGTGGAAGATAGACTACTTGCTACTAGCTCCTACTGCCACCGCATACCTCGCTTGTTTATTTATGATTTAATGCTGTAATTCCATGGACATCATCCTCTTTTTCTTCTCAGCACTGTCCTTTGCACTTACTTTCTTAGGACCCATGGTTAGAAAAAAGAAATTTGGCAATAATAACACAAGAAAGGCTTCCATGGCAGGATAAACACATTGCACAGCTCAACTGATGTGGCGTTGGCTGTGCCACCTAGTGGCGATGTTCTGAAACTCCACTATTATTATTATTTATATACAGTGGACCCCCGCCTAACGAGCACCCCGGAAATCGTACAGTTATGTAAGTATAATATTGTAAGTGCTTGTGGAAGTGCATTTTTGGGGGTCTGAAATAGACTAACCTACATGACATTATTTCTTAAGGAAGTAAATTCGTTCGGTAATGGCACTTGAGAAGGCTTCTGGAATGAATTTTGCTCGTTAGGTGGGGGTCCACTGTATATTTTTTTTTTTTCAACAAGTCGGCCATCTCCCACCAAGGCAGGGTGACCCAAAAAGAAAGAAAATCCCCAAAAAGAAAATACTTTCATCATCATTCAACACTTTCACCTCACTCATACATAATCGCTGTCTTTGCAGAGGCGCTCAGATACGACAGCTGAGAATAAGTCCCTCCCAGCTGTCACTATCCCAGACCCCTCCTTTAAAGTGCAGGCATTGTACTTCCCATTTCCAGGACTCAAGTCCAACTAAATCAATTAACTGGTTTCCCTGAATCCCTTCACAAAATGTTACCCTGCTCACACTCCAACAGCTCGTCAGGTCAAAAAAACCATTCGTCTCCATTCACTCCTATCTAACACGCTCACACGTGCTTGCTGGAAGTCCAAGCCCCTCGCCCACAAAACCTCCTTTACCCCCTCCCTCCAACCTTTTCGAGGACGACCCCAACCCCGCCTTCCTTCCCCTACAGATTTATACGCTCTCCAAGTCATTCTGCTTTGATCCATTCTCTCTAAATGACCAAACCACCTCAACAACCCATCTTCAGCCCTCTGACAAATACTTTTAGTACCTCCATACCTCCTCCTAATTTCCACACTCCAAATTTTCTGCATAACATTTACACCACACATTACCCTTAGACAGGACATCTCCACTGCCTCCAGCCACCTCCTCGCTGCAGCATTTACAACCCATGCTTCACACCCATATAAGAGTGTTGGTACCACTATACTTTTGTACATTCCCTTCTTTGTCTCCATGGATAACGTTTTTTGTCTCCACAGATACCTCAACACACCACTCACCTTTTTTCCTTCATCAATTCTATGGTTAACCTCGTCCTTCATAAACCCATCTGCTGACAAGTCAACTCCCAAATATCTGAAAACATTCACTTCTTCCATAATCCCTCTCTCCAATGTGATATCCAATTTTTCTTTATTTAAATCGTTTGATACCCTCATTACCTTACTCTTATCTATGTTCACTTTCAACTTTCTACCTTTACACACCCCTCCCAAACTCGTCCACTAACCTTTGCAACTTTAATTTAGAATCTCCCATAAGCACAGTATCATCAGCTAAAAGTAACTGTGTCAACTCCCATTTTGCATTTGCATGTAATTCCCCATAATTTAATCCCACTCCTCTCCCCAACACCGTAGCATTTACTTCTTTTACAACCCCATCTATAAATATATTAAACAACCATGGTGACATTCACATCCCTGTCTAATTCCTACTTTTACCGGGAAGTAATCTCCCTCTCTCCTACACACCCTAACCTGAGCCTCACTATCATCATAAAAACTCTTTACAGCATTCAGTAACTTACTACCTATTCCATACACTTGCAACATTTGCCACATTGCTCCCCTATCCACTCTTATCATATGCTTTTTCTAAATCCATAAATGCAATGAAAACTTCCCTACCTTTATCTAAATACTGTTCACATATATGCTTCAATGTAAACACTTGATCTACACATCCCCTACCCACTCTAAAGCCTCCTTGCTCATCTGCAATCCTACTCTCTGTCTTGCCTCTAATTCTTTCAATAATAACTCTACCGTACACTTTACCTGGTATACTCAGGAACTTATTCCCTATAATTCTTACAATCTCTTTTATCCCCCTTCCTTTTATATAAAGGAACTATACATGCTCTCTGCCAATCCCTAGGTACCTTTCCCTCTTTCATACATTTATTTAACAACAATACCAACCACTCCAACACTATATCCCCCCTGCTTTTAACATTTCTGTCATTATCGAATCAGTTCCAGCTGCTTTACCCCCTTTCATTCTACGTAATGCCTCACGCACCTCTCCTACACTCGCATCCTGCTCTTCTTCACTCCTAAACGATGTTATACCTCCCTGGCCAGTGCATGAAATTACCGCCTCCCTTTTTTCATGACATTTAAAAGTTCCTCAAAATATTCCCGCCATCTACCCAATACCTCCAGCTCCCCATCTACTAACTCCCCTACTCTGTTTTTAACTGACAAATCCATTCGTTCCCTAGGCTTTCTTACCTTGTTTATCTTACTCCAAATTTTTTTCTTCTTTTCAGCAAAATTTCTTGACAGAGCCTCTCCCACTCTTTCATCTGCTCTCCTTTATTATTATTATTATTACAGTGGTACCTTGGGTTATGAGCTTAATTCGTTCCAGAAGGCTGTTTGAGTGGTGATACCAAACAAATTTGTACATATGCTGGCAGAGGTGGAGAGTGGAAGATAGGCTACTTGCTACTAGCTCCAACTGCCACCCCACACCTCGCTTGTTTATCTATGATTTCATGCTGTAATTCCATGGACATCATCCTCTTTTTCTTCTCAGCACTATCCTTTGCACTTAATTTCTTAGGACCCATGGTTAGAAAAAAGAAATTTGGCAATAATAACACAAGAAATGCTTCCACGGCGGCATAAACACATTGCACAGCTCAACTGATGTGGCATTGGCTGTGCCACCTAGTGGTGATGTTCTGAAACTCGCTTATTATTATTATTTTTATATTATTAAAAATAGTAGGTTGGTAGACAGCAACCACCCAGGGAGGTACTACCGTCCTGCCAGGTGACTGTGAAACAGAAACCTGAAACTGTTTTACATGATGGTAGGATTGCTGGTGTCTTTTT